>JAEMON010000006.1:4435987-4446415 GCA_030264115.1 Lygus lineolaris | reverse complement strand
AAAAAAAAAAAAAATTAAAATGTCAATAATATTAAAAGAAAGAAGAGGGAATTTATAGGAAATTTTGAACTGAGTCCGAATATACTCCAAGTTCCTCTACAAAGAACTCACGATTTTGACCATTGGAACCACCCAAAATTATTTACGTTTGGAAGAAAAGTTGAAGACATGAAATTTCTGCATCGAATAAGACCAATGCCAGCTCACCAACCCAGTAGCCATGATTTTCGGTGATTTTTCAAAGTTTTCCGTTTTACTTGTTCATGACTGAAAGAATCAAGACAACGAAACACTTTGAAAAATCAATGAAATCATTCAGGTCTTCAACTTTTTTCCCATGGTTAAACAAATATATTTGGGCGGTTCCAGAGATCAAAAAACGTGAATTTTCTGGGTAGGTAAAATTCCCTATAGATTTGGCCGGAAGATAACCATTTCCGACCGTCACCACCTTTGGAACCTCGCGCATAGAAAAACAATATCTTTCAATGGCTAGGATGACGAGAAGATAACTATCCTATTTTCCATGAATATTTTTGAAGAAATTTACCAAAACATGAAATATAACACTATTGCTTCGCTATCGTTTATATAATGTTCGTGCTAGCGTTGTCCTCATTCGACGCAGAACCAGAACTCTCAGGTCTTCAACTTTTCTCCTATACAGAAATGAATTTGTGCGGTTCCAAAGGTCAAAAAACGTTGATTTTCTTGGGTTTTCCATGTTTTTGTAGCTAATCAGCTATAGGAAAATGGGGTATATTTGGAATCGGGGCAACATTTTTTTGGAGCGGAGCTTCGTTTTTGCTCGACTGGAATCACTGTATACTGTAAGCAACAAGTACCTATAACTTTTAGCGAATTTTCGAAGAAAATGTAGTTATGTATACATGTATATGTATACAGATACATATACCTACATATGTAGTTATTGTCAATGGCTTCAAAATTTATATAATGCAAATTTTTGAAAAGTTTCTCCATGGAAATCCGTTACAGACCATTCTTTGACGATTCCTGAAATTTAACACTTTTTTATTTGTAGACATATATTTATGTATTTTATATATATGCCGAGACTATATCTGACCGAGGAATCGAGCTACAAATGTGAAAAAATTTCACAATGTCAATAATATATAATATCTAAAGGTTTATACCGTTGGTCAGAATTTTTGAGTACTCGAAGAATTAAATTTTGAACATTCAGAGTCAAACATCGCTGGAAAAAATGCGTTTTTAAAGTTTTTGGTGTGAATTACCATCTAAAAAGATATATAGAAACATATATGGTATATTCGGAATCAGCGTGAAATTTCCTGTAAGAATAATCCACCAAATCGGTTGAAATTATTCTTTGAAAATTCGCTGATCAACTCATGCTGCATGAATGGGACTTTTCATGATTGTATTCCACAATTC
Organism: Lygus lineolaris; assembly: GCA_030264115.1. Lineage (NCBI taxonomy): Eukaryota > Metazoa > Arthropoda > Insecta > Hemiptera > Miridae > Lygus > Lygus lineolaris. The sequence continues at coordinate 4,444,993 of JAEMON010000006.1, read as the reverse complement.
ATTAGGTATGCTTGAGGATCGAGGAGCTTGAAATGAGGTAGGAGGTATCTAGTTAGGAGGAAATAGTGAAGTAAGAGGAAGGGTATGAGGAAACACGAAATGACCCATTACAGGCTTTTTCGAAAAATAGAAGAGCCATTACATTAGTCCGAATCTCATTATAGCCGGTGGCAAGCTGTCGTGAGTGCGCCCGCGAGCTATGAGGTATGAGCTGGTAATAGGAAGGGACGAGCGCATTTAGGATCTTATCATGCCCGTGTTCACAACATGAGCCTCCCTAAGTATTTTGCATAATGACTTCCACGCGTGCACTGCATAGCTCTAAACAGTACGTGCTTCAATTTACTTCTACACGAATAATCAACCCGTATAGTTTCAGTGCTGAGGCTGTGTACACAGGGTGTTCATTTCGCAACGGTCACAGGCCGGGTATCGATTCTACAGGTCATTTCCAGCAAAAAGTGTCTCTTAGCGTTTTTTTTAACCCCCTATTTTCGTGAGTTTTTTCAATTTTAAGATTTTGTGTTTCTTTGGACTTTACATCACTAAAACAGCCATAACTCCCTTAATTTACAGTGTAAAGTTGAAAATGAATATACCATTGGAAAGAGCGTTAAATTTCCTATCTCTTTGATGGAAAACAAAAGTTTTTTAAGCAGACAAAATGGGTGAAAAATGAACTTGAAGAGGAAAAATTGCCAAATCTTGAAAAATCACCACTTTTTTTCAATCGCTCATAGGTCCTTGCCATCTTGCATGTAATTTTTGTGCTGTAAGCCTAAAAGTTGGCCCGAGTTTCCAACGGTGTACTATGTTTTAATTTTGGTGCATCAATTAAGGGAGACAATTGTGTTTGAATGCAGAAAAACGTGGGCTTTTCAAGGAAATCGAGTGTTTTAGGGTGTTGACGACCTGACCATGTCAAGAGGAGTTAGGCATCGTTTCCCAGGTAATTTTTCACGCTGAATCGAATGGTGACACTCCCGATTCATTTAGACTGATAAAAAATTGATTTTTCGATAATATTAGTGAATTTTTGGACATACCAGCACGCCCAACTCATATTTTAGTAATGTTTGTGTGTTGATTTAATTTTCCAAATAATTAATAGCAATCCAAATAATTAATTAATAATTAATAATTATAGCTCAGATTTACCTCGATTGCTCACTTTTTCAACAAAATTGTGGTTTTCGTATGCTGGTATGTCCAAAAATTCACTAATTTTTATCGAAAAATCAATTTTTTATCAGTCAAAATGAATCGGGAATGTCACCATTCGATTCAGCGTGAAAAATTACCTGGAAAACGATGCCTAACTCCTTTTGACATAGTCAGGTCTTCAACACCCTAAAACACTCGATTTCCCTGAAAAACCCACGTTTTTCTACATTCAAACACAATTGTCTCCGTTAATTGATCCACCAAAATTGAAACATAGTACACCGTTGTAAAGCTGGGATTCTGGGACAACTTTTAGGCTTACAGCACAAAAATTACATGCAAGATGGCAGGGACCTATGAGCGAAAGAAAGTGGTGATTTTCAAGATTTGGCAATTTTTCCTCTTCAAGTTCATTTTTCAACCATTTTGTCTACTTAAAAAACTTTTTTTTCCATCAAAGAGATAGGAAATTTAACGCTCTTTCCAATGGTATATTTATTTTCAACTTTACACTGTAAATTAAGGGAGTTAGGCTGTTTTAGTGATGTAAAGTCCGAAGAAAACACAAAATCTTAAAATTGAAAAACTCACGAAAATAGGGGGTTAAAAAAAAAAAACGCTAGGAGACACTTTTTGCTGGAAATGACCTGTAGAATCGATACCCGGCCTGTGACCGTCGCGAAATGAAACTCCCTGTATAACCCGTACAATACAATCTAACAAGTTGGAATGGGTTGAGGGTAAGGAAAAACGTAGAAAAGAGGATGGTTGATCCATTCCTTGTTGATTCAGAGGGCTGCTCCAGTTGGTCACCGGTGGAACAGTATAAAAAACGCTGTCCACCTTTATGGAGTCTTCATTTATTTGGTAGTTGATTAGGCAGGTACATAATGTTTCGGTGGGCTCAGCCATTTTCTTCAGCCTTAAAATTAAATCTCATCTAATAGGTAAGATGTTCAAAAATTTGATGTGATTTAATTTTAAGGCTGATGAAAATGGCTGAGCCCACCGAAACATATGTACCTGACCTAATCAACCACCAAATAAATGAAGACTCCAAAATTGTGCTTGCCTGAACGGAAAATGGTAAATCCAACCCATCATCACAAGACTGTTCACCTTTGTCTGCCTGGCTTCTTCAATGATTCCATCCGATTAGTTTTGCCTTTTATTCGGTCGCATCAGGGTCATTAGTTTGTGTGGAAGTAGTCACTACTCGTTAGATTAGGAACAGCATGAGCTATTTGTGCAGCAGAAAGAAAAGGTACCTACATCAACTGGCTACATTTAAAAGAAAATAGTTTATTCATTACAATTATGACTAGTGACATCATCCTAAGTTTGCTATTACATTTACCAGCCACAGGATAGTATAAACCTTATTAATCATGGTTCTTTGTATTTTCGGGTTGTTTTTTATTCACAGAACGACTGGTGATCATCGAAAAATGTTGCGCATTAGGTATACTAAATATAGCAAGTTAAGTAAAAATATTCCAGTTACTGGCTCCATCCAGTACAAAATGCATATTTTTCATAATTTTGAGACGTTTTTTGGATCAAAAACGACCAAACATACAACGAACTATGATTAAGGGGGCAAGGGACGGAGCCCAAAATGCTCTCAAAAATGCCTAAACCTCAGCTACCGAAGGGTTTATAAGACTATAAATAACTCTTACTGTAACATTATTACTACTTAGGACCATTAAGTTTGATAAACTGATAACCTACCCCCTCCCCTTACCATTTTAGCGTTGCAGTTTTTCCCATTTTTCTCAGCCAATTTTCAACGGATTTTGATGCGGTTGGCGGCATTCTTCCTATTTTATCGTTCTCCAGGGGGTGCTTTTATGCCAATTTAATTTTCTTAAAGGGATGTGAAAAATTCAAAATTTCGAAATTGAAAATACACATAGGAGCTGATCCCCTGGAGAATCGAAAAACAAGAAGCAAACCGCATCAGATTCTATCAAAAATTCGCTGAGAAATATGAGAAAAACTGAATTACAACTATTACAACGGTCCTTGGCCCCGGTCCTAAGCCGGATTAAAAGGCGAAACTAGTAGGACGGAATCATTGAAGAAGCCAGGAAAACAAAGGTAAAACAAAAGTAAACATAGGTAAACTGGAGCTCCGGTTTACCTATTTATTTTACTTTCACCTTTGTTTACATTGTTTTCCTACGTGAATGGATCAACCATTCTCTTCGTGAGATACGTCATAACTCATATGATATTCAAGAGTTATGAATGGAGAGACCATAGATCTTCCCGTGTTCTCGTATAATAATTATACTCGTAAATTCACCCGCTACGTCGTTCATCACCCTGGAATACTCGCCTGAAGGTGTCAAGGGAGTCCCAGACCAGTCTGGCCTTCCGAGGAAGCATCTCCCGCTGGAACAGGGCCAGCAGAACTACGTGCTTCCTCCAGAACCATTTCCAGCCTCCTGCACATGTCCTGTCCCGTCCACTTCCCGTTTCGTTCCGCCTCCAAAAGAACAGCCTTCTTGCCCCAACAAACCTCGAGAGAGACCCCCGGGTGGGCCCATTCTCTCCTGTTTCTATTTTTGCATTCCTTCATCTTCTTCTCCTTCTTCTTTTCGTAAGAGGATTCGCTCCGGATTTGAATGTCGGTCCATCACCGGCAAGTGGCTCTTAGAGGCAGCGCAGTGTTTGACAAACGCCATTTTGCAAATTATTGAGGAAATGATTTGGTTCCTCTACAAATGTCCGATTCAAATCGTATCGACGGGGGATTTCACTAATCGGGAAGTAGTTAAGAAATACCCCGACAGAGGGCAGACGACGCTGCTCCTTCAACAGTGGAAGTGAAATCTATAAAAGACTAAGTGGATGAACTCGTTCAACTATAAATTAAAGGACATTTAATACAGAAGAGAAACGATAATATTTAGGAAAGAATCACTGAAAGTAAAGTTGATGATGTTGTAAGATTTTAGTGAGTCAAGTGGGCACCATTGGTTTTTGGGCTCTAACGTAGCTTGGTTTGAATAAAGGATTATTATTATTACAATCCACCTACGCTTTTTCATTTGAGAGTTCTTAGGAGTGCTTTTCGAGATACGAAGTTTCGCATAATGGACTGTCGTATCTTATCGCAGCAGCATCTGAGTTACGAAATTTCGTATCGAGATACGATGTCGTATCTCTTACAGAAACTTCGTAAAGATACGACACTTCAGATACTACGGAAAGTTCGTATCAATTGCGTCGTCTTTCAAGCTGATGCTCAGCATACACTAGAAAAACAATGTTAAGGTCTTCGGCAGACAATAAACCGATATTGAATGAATTCAAATATTCGTGCATGATGAAAACTGTCACTTTACGGTACGAGACTATTAATTTCACGATACGGAAAAATAGTGAGATACGAACTTTGACAAGGTTAGCTTCCACTTTGCTCGTCCGAGCCAATACGATACGAAAATTAAATTAAATGCGAATCTTCGTATCGCTTGTGGGATCTCTTAGGCACTCTCTTTTATATCTCTGCCATAATAGGCAGGTGAGAAGGAAACTGATGCTCGCTGACTTCATTGTATGTTAGATACAATATATATTATGAGATTTTCCTCGCTAAAATTGTGGCCAATACCCGATTTCCACCTCCTCCATCCCCATTATAGTGGAACTCTAAATCTCACCTGTACGCCTGCATGGTATGCTTGAAACAGCTGTAGGACTGAGATTTCCATATATCACTAAATTTCGTATAATATGTGCTTTGCTAGGTGAATAATTAAGGATCTCACTATTTCCTGGTTCAAAAGTGTTGTGTAGGTTCTTGTTACGCATGCCTACTGACGTTATCCTGAATGGAGGCGAATCAAACGTGAAATGTTGTATGTTCTGCTGGTCGTGGACCACTTGAAATCACTCACTCATAAAACTATCGCACTGAACCCCAAACATTAGACCTGCACTGTATTCAACATACCTAATAGATTTTTGCAAAATTACCTCAACCTCAACTCCCTCCTGCTTTTTATCTCCTAAAAGCTTGGGCCCCATTCTCTTTGAATACATACTAGCAACTTCTTCCTCTTTAGTTTTGCTGTCTTGGCCACAGTCACGGAGGACATAAGTTGGTATAGATACTTAATATTGGTTGGTTGGATCTTTCTGATAAAGTGTCTACAACTGCTTCACACTTGGCGACAAACTATACAAACTTTTGTTGTTGTTTTTGATGAGGCGTTAAAACTCCATTCCCATGTTCAACCACACCGTTGGGTCTCTCATTGAGTCTGAAGAATTCGATAGAACAAAAGGAAAACATTTTTCAAGTTGGGTGGGCAGTATTATAGCTTCTTCCTTGGAAATATGGAATCAGAAGAAATTCCACCCAAATAGTTATGACAACAAATGTCAATTCTGCGCGTGGGCAATAGCTATTTAATTATACTGATCCAATTTTTACAAAATTTCGTTTTACTTCTTGCACGAATACATAGCTTCTTACCTTCCTTACCTAGGAAGCAGCCACAATTTTTGAAACATTGTTGTAGGTCAAATTTTCAAATCATGCACAAAAACGCTGGTTTTAGATTCTCAGATATAACAGTTTCTCAGTTCCTAATGGACCGATTTCACTCAAATTACGAGTGTCGTTAGAGGATGACTTCAAGACGATTGCCTATGAATTGCGTCACAATTGGATCTGTACCTAACAGCCAACGCGCCGACTTGAAATTTGTTGTCATAGGCATAACTGAGGTACTATTTACCAATGTTACGAAAGGGAGGAAGCTATACTGCTTTCCCAACTTGGCAAACGTTTTTAATAAGTATTATTGACATTTTGGTACCATTTTCAATTTTTATAGCGTTCTTTGGGTCAGATATCGTCTGGGGTGGCACGAAAACATATAACTGTTTAAATGCACCTATACTAACAGAGCTCATGTTTAGTCAATGGTGGTGGCCAGGCGACTGGCAATCAAAGATGAAACAATAATTGCCACCATTGGGTGTACAACCGAAAAACAAGGTCATTATTTTGTTAAATTTACCCACCTCACTATATTTAAAGATCCTTACAAACAACAACGTACGCTCTGATGTTCAGATTCCCTCCGTCCAACACAACAACTTTGCCAATTGAACCGAACATCCTTCCTTCACTTTGCATAACCTAAATGAAAGTAAATGAGTCGTCTTTCTGCCTCCTTTTGTCGGTTGACAGCTTCCTTTGTTTTTCGTCGGATGTCACGACCCGCATCATCTATTCATGTTTTGTTTCCGTCATCTGTTAGTCACGCGAATTCAACACCCAATGAAAAAGTTCAGTAGTGATAAGAAAGCTCTCAACATCTTCAGGGGATATTAGATATTGTGATACTTCCAAGTGTACTATTTACCTTTGTAGTAGTAGGTGGACGCTGGAGAGTAGAGGATGTACGAGTACCAATAAATTCATTAACCCTGAAATGATGTCCAGATTCACAACACATGACGGCTCCCAGGTGAGGTGTGACTCACCTCAACTTTCTAAAAATGGTAAAAAATCCAAGACTAATTGAAAATCGAATCAAATTTTAATGTTAATTAATGAATCAATAATACCTACGTAGAAACTTGAACCTACCTGAAGGAAAAAGTAATAGTAACAAAAATAAACTCTGAAGGAAAAATAATAGAAAGTATAGCCGAATAGGTTTGTTTGCAGTGACCAACTTACCGGTATGAAACCGTTTGTAACCACATTTGGGCGTTCGCAGTGACTTCCTGATTATTTCTGACCGTCAGTCACACTGCTTTCAAAATGCAAATGGTACCCAAAGGGCTCCCATTAAGACTTTTCACCCTTTTCAAGTTAATTTCCAAATCCTCAAATTTTTTCCAAAATGTTGACACCAATGAAAAACATTTTACGACCTTCAAATAATGTTGCCGTACTCTCAGATTCTCACTTTGTATTGTACCAGCTACAGAAATTGAGCCTCGAAATCTTGTGGATTTTTTTTAAATCGTAAATAAATTAAGGTCGCCATTGTGTAGGTACCTAAACGTATGAGTGATGCATAGAGGAGATATACAACAGCCTGAAACGTAAAGATAATACTGAAAATGTGCAAGTTTGTACAATATACCTTTATGTTCGAAAGTATAAGGTCACTTCCAAGGTCAAAGTGTGCGGATTTAACAAGATGAACAGAATTGAACATTCTGTTCGAATTGCGCATTTCAGTAACGCGAAAAAATGCAGTGCGCTAACGCGAAAACTTTTTCGGATCGTGAAAACCTCGGGCTCGAAAAATTCATGGAAAGAGAGGAAGATTGGCGTGAGCGCACCGCCACCTTCACCCGCCGCTTTCCACTCTCCGCTTTTCGCACCAAAAGTAAGGAGGTTGCAGAAGGTTTCCCTGTGATCAGTTTGCCTAGATTCGCCCATCCTCCTTTGCATGGGTGAGAATGTGCGTTCATGTTCAATGTGCTCAGTCAGTTGGAAGAAAATGGGGAATTATCGTCAATTTTTAAAAATGTTTTTTCCTAAAAGATAATGGCTTAAAAGAAACAATAATGAATTCGAATGGCAAAAATAGTATATCTGTAATTTTAGAAAATTTATTGAATTATTTATTATTGTCTTATGGCGGGAAAATGACGTCGAAAAAGGTTTCGTCTGTCATTGGCCAAATCCGTCAAAGATGCCAACCAAACAAAACTCATTACAAAGCCAAGCACTGTGCAGGCTCCTGATTAGTGAGAATATAATTTACTTAATTATTAAATTGGTTTTATTAACTATTATTAATTAATGTTCAATTCATTATGTAAATTATTACTATTCTCACTGCTCCCGATGCAACCCCAGCGCATTCTTTTTCGGTTCAGTTCTTTCAGTGTGACACAGGAAAGTTTTTCTCAAGAGCCTTTGGAATGCCGCCTGTTATTCAATAGCTGATCTTTTATTCCATGTTTTTTCCACAGCAAAATGATAAATTATTTTTTTCTTTTTACCAACAGTTTTATTTTATTCCAAATAACGATACAAAGGCAGAAAAAAAAATGATTTTCTCACACACGATAATTCCCCATTTAAGTTCTTATCAGTTGCACACAGAAGCACACAAAACCAGATGGAACAGTTATGTTCAAACTGCACAGTCAATTGGAACAAACCTAATGTGGTATGAGTATAGACCCATTACCTCCCGATGAGTTCTGGAAATTGTATTTCAGGCCGATCGCAGTACGTACTTTCCCTTTACCTTTCGGGTCGAGGTAATAAGGAAAATAATATTTAGATTCTCCATCACTATTCAGACCTTTAGTGACTGTAAAACAAGGAACATCAGTTCGTGGGAATCCACCCGTGATAATTGATTCCACGGGGGGGGGGGGGGGGGGGGGGGGGGCAGCTGTCATTGTCCAACACCTGTCATTGTGTTCATGTGGGACGTTGTTTGACAGATCCTTTTGTCCACGTTTCATACGCCTTATCTGCACGTATTCCATAATACTGGCAGGGATGTTAATTATGCATATGCTCACAATATGGCTGGAGATCGATAATTTATCTAGTATTATCAGTGAACAGGTCCTTCAGTGGTAGGCTGTCCTCGATCTGGAGTTCAGAGGTAGGATAGATAAGTAAGTCGCGGGTGCCTATAATAAACCCTGTAATGCAGTCCTGTCCTTTGATGATCATGCTGCTTACTGCTTCAGATATTGATACCTGCTGCGGTTGTATTCCTTATCCTGGATGTAGGTTTGTTACCAACAACATTGAACATTGTAGCCAACAAAGAAGCCAGGAATAGCCAACAATTCTTGGCTCACCTCTAGGGTAAAGTGCTGTACCTTGAG
>JAEMON010000006.1:4246019-4266445 GCA_030264115.1 Lygus lineolaris | reverse complement strand
TTCATTTTCTTCGAAAATTCGCTAAAATCATGGAGAATTCCAGATTCGAATTCTATACGCAACTTTTCATGAGAAAATGACCCATCACTCGCAATGTTTAGCCCACAATAACGTGCGTTTTGTAGGGGTCGTACCTAAACTATCAAGTATGATGCCTACATGATTTTAACGTTTATTTATTTATTTTTTTTTTTTAGATAATTTTTTGATACAAATGAATGGAAAATTCCTGAAATTTCATGAACTTATTTCATTTTATTTTTTGATACATTTAAAATTGTTAGGCGTTAGTAGTAAGATGAATATCACCTCGTCATTCAGCGTGATACGAGACATTAAATTCATATAATCATACTTGGTAGTTGAGCACACCTACAAAATAGATTTTGGTGCACACTTGGAGCGTATCTAATCGCGCACCTTATTGTGCGCCAATAATTTCGAGTGCAGGGTCATTTTCTCATGAAAATGAATTTTTGAGTAGAATCCGAATCTGAAATTAAAGTTCCATTCATGCAGCATGAGTTGATGAGCGAATTTTCAAAGCATAATTTTAACCAATTTGGTGGGTGATTCTTATAAGAAAATTTCACACTGATTCCGAATATACCATATTTATTTTTCTATGTTTAAGATGGTAATTTACACCAAAAACCTCAAAAAACATGTTTTTTTAAAGCGGTTTTTGACTTTAAATGTTCCAAATTTGACCCCTTGGAGTAGGTACTTATTCCAAAAATTCTGGCCCACGAACTCTTCCTTTCTTTTGATATTATTACATTTTAATTTTTTTTTTTGAATTTTTTATCTCGATTATATATTTGTAATATATACCTAGGTACCTATGTACATATACGTATGAAAAAGTGTTAAATTTCAGGAATCGTTTTAGAAAATTCTCGAAAATTTGCATTACTAAAATTTTGAAGCCGTTGCAATAGCTTCATTTTCTTGGACGATTCGCAAAAAAATGGGGGTTCCAACTCGAGGTAAGGAAGTTGATGCGCGAAACCAAGATTTTTGAATTCTGAAAAAATTATGTACACGAGCTTTTGGACGGATTTTTACTGAAAAATTAGAGAAAATAAGTGGGTGGTGCACAATTTATTGTCGGAACACCCTGTCATATACAGTTCAACTTATCACGTTGACGTTTATTAGTGAGGATCCAACGGAAACTTGAATACGAAACATCTTCTTTTTCTTGAACTATTATCTCTCCTCAGGATCTCGTCCCTTGTGGACGAAAATGGGGTTTCCACCTCTCCCTCTTCCTCTTACGAAACTTCTTTGAATATTTGAACTGAAGGACATGTTCGACAAACGGTTGTTCTGACGTAACGCAAGGAAGAAGCTAAATTGTTCACCCACTTGGGCGAGGTTGAACGTTGCTGGGAGACGACCGTCCTCCTCGAAATGGAACAATTAAATAAACATTAGTTGTCTACATCATTAGTACCAAAAGTCGCATTAGTGCTGTTTTAACTCTTTGTTGTAGATACCTCCTTTTTTTGTAGTACAACAGAACAAGTATGTAGTACTTGAATGTAGCAGTCTGTTAGTAAACATGTCTACATTGAATATTTTGACATGAATATGTCTTTTCGCTGGGGTCAATCCAAAATTTTGTCCCGTCAAAAGCGTTACCCAATAACCGATAATGAAAGTTGGTTGGGAGGTATTGATATTGGGTACTCTTGATCTTGTTGTTGTTTTTCTGTTTAGGAAAATATCAGCACGACCGTGAAGTTCTTGTTTGAATAATCGAAGCTATGCCTTAGTACCTAACCAATTGGCAGCTTTACGTATACAGGGTGTCCCAGATAACGAAGACCACCCCCTTAACTTCCTTAATAAATGGGATAGAGGAAAATTCCAAATTCCTTATTTTTTTCTGTAGATCTCGAATGAGACATTTGTGCGCACGTGCGCATGCGCAAAACGTGTGCAATGGGCACTAACTTTGTTATTTGTAATGGGAACCCCCATTTTTTATTCGACTTTTTGGGTGAGGGTGGCCATTTTTTATTGCAGATTCGGATTCTACGCAAAATTTTATAAACACTTGACACATCAATCGATTTTTTTACTGCGCGCAACCGTACCAGCAAGTGCTGAAAATCACTCAGCGGAGAAAATGCGCAAAACTCTGATTTTTGGGAACCTAGAGTGTGGCACATGAAATTTCATTATTTTTCGACGCTGAATCACGTGGTGATATCAGTTTTTTTATTTGACTTGATTAAAACAAGTTTTAGGTTGTAATCTCGGTTTAATCAAGTCAAATAAAAAAACTAATATCACCACGTGATTCAAAAATGTCCTATTTGAGATCTACTGAGAAAAATAAGGGGGGTTACGTTTTGGAATTTTCTTCTAACCCATTTATTAAGGAAGTTAAGGGGGTGGTCTTCGTTATCTGGGACACCCTGTATACTTTACGCGTATACAGTATACATTGTGAAATGGACGTGGCGTTTGGACCACCTACTCAGTGCTAAAAGACATATTCATGTCACAATGTATCAGCATGAAGCGTTGATACTCGTTTGTTGATCATTTCCATCAGCTTTATGACTCACTCAACTGATCGATGATACTGGAGGAACCTAACCCCGGAATTACCCCGAAATGATCTTCCAAATCAGCTGGATCGAAAACTAAGCTCCTCCCAGATCAACTGAGTTGAAATTGAGCTCCTCCCAGATCAGCTGAGTTAAAATTGAGCTCCTCCCAGATCAGCTGAGTTGAAATTGAGCTCCTCCCAGATCAGCTGAGTTGAAATTGAGCTCCTCCCAGATCAGCCGAGTTGAAATTGAGCTCCTCCCAGATCTTTGGGTTAGATTCTGTTAAATTTAATGTGTAAATAAAATTCATGTGAAAACTACTTCATGGGAGACTCTGAACTTGAGAAAAATTTGGACCAGTTAGGTACTATCATCTACGCTCAAAATAAATCCTCCATTAAACCACCTGGTGTAAAATTTGTATTTTGCAACATACGCTCTTCTAAATTTACTGACTTCTGGGTGGATTACTGTTCTTGTAATTTTCAAAAAATAATTGCACTCTAGGAATAAAGGGTTGTAAGGTGAATTTCAAGTTCCAACAGTTGGAACTTTGGTCACATGACAACTCCAAATACCTAGTTATTATGAAGTAATACAAACCAAGGGGTGAGACCATAAAAACATGGATTATTATCAATTTTTAGTTTTAGTTGATCGGGAGGCGTATTCCCATAAGAGTGTCCATGGAGCGTAATAAATTGTTAATTATTAACAATTTATTATGCTCCAAGGCCACTCACAGGGGAATTGTCTTCTCGATCCACTGGCCAATTTTCACTATCTACTTCGAAATAATTGAATAAAAAATAATACAACCTGACTTGGCTGATGTGAAAACGAGATAATCAAATTAGTTCTATCCATTGAAACTTGACGCGGGTGCTCAATTGAGAAAACCGGTTTTATTGTTGGGAGTGAAGAAGGAAGAAGCAAACAAACGTCACACAACACGTCAACTAATCATTTTTACTAGGCTATCAACGTTTAATGACGCTGGTGAAAAGAGGTACATTATGTAACCGATTCGATATTATAGACCGCAAAGATGGGATTCCTTTGCGATTTGAAGTGATTTATTTGGTTTCTTCATGCTTTACCAGCGCGGGTGAAATCATAAATATATTTATTTTTGACTTATACAGGGCTTCTATCCATACATTAATATGTGCACTCCATACAACTATATAGCTTTTCCCATTCAAATTCAACACTTTTCCAATCAAATTCACCATTTTCCCAAACAAATTCAACACTTTTCCAATCAATGTGATAGGGAAAGTGTTGAATTTGATTGGGAACATGTTAAATTTTATTTTAGAAAGAGTTGATTTTTGTTAAGAAAATGTTGAATTTGATTGAAAAAAGCGATATTTCTTAGGTGCTTCTCAAATTGTTTCAAATAAAGCCGAATTTATTCTTCCTCGGACAAGTTAAAACTATTCAAATAATGGGCAATTTCGGCTGTTCCATTTTATTCTTTAAACTAAAAGATTTCAGTGAGAGCTTTCCAAAAAGGTGCTATATGTGGGGTATCCGATGATTGGAAGTGAACGAAAACGAGTGATCTTCTCACCCGTTTTACTGTCAACATAATGAACATTTTGAGTTGATAATAAGATGTAAGGGGTTTCAAAGGTGCTCAATCCGAATTTGAAATCGAAAATGCCAAATTCCGACCCACCGGAATTTCCAATTGGACCCATTGTATTGCAATATCTTAATTTTCTTGGAACATTCGCCATAAGAATGAGAAGTTGGCTATATCCGCTGTCTTGATGATATTATAATTTCAGAATAGCCAATTTTTTTCGAAATTTACTCCAACTGAATACCTACAACTAGGTAGTGGCCTTAAGTGTGTAATGAAGAGCTGATTACTAGAGGAAAATTAGGAAAAGCTACACACTTACTGGTTACTTATTACTTAGCTAAAAAAAAAAAAAAATAGGAAAAAGAAGAAGCCACTTACAAGAGGACAAAATCCATTTTAGACTTTGAAAAGTGGTCAGAGAATACTGAATCTGATGGCATTCGTGGTTTCATGTCATTCCTATGTTATTTCTTGCATTGTTCCTCAGTAGGTACCACCTACCCTAGGTACTGCTATTTGTATATTTATGTAATAATGATGTTCGCTCTTGGTCAATGCAAAATGTTGCTATTATTTATTTATTTATTAATCAACTCAATTTTCGTACCTACCTAATTTATTAAACTTATTGTTTCAGCATGCTAGTATACATAAAAATGGTGAGGCGTTTATGAGTAGCAATGATTTCGTCAGAGGATTCCTTGGTCTTTTACCCCATGAAGATTACAACGAACAGTCAGTGCGCCTCCTTGCCGGTATCATCGACACAAGCAAAGATGGGTAAGTTGATTCCCTACCGAAGAAGTTTCCTAGATTATGTACAGCACGTGCCCAACAAGTACTGAGCGTTAAGACTTCCAAACCCAACTTTGATATATTTTGCTTTATTTTATTGCTTGGTAATCATAAACCGAAGTCTAGCAAGCCAACTGGCTTGGGAATGAGGTGAGATGGAACAACTATACTTCTTTTTTGCCGACCTTTCGGAATATTATAATTTCATCTTGAGGGCCTAAGATGAGGAGATGTCATTTCGACTGGTACACTCCCGATTCTTGAAAGCTACGGCGATCAGAATGAACAGGTCTGAACCATCAGTCCTGCACCTCCTCCGAGCTGAGCTGATTAATCAGCAGAATTGGGCAAACGCCATTCTGAAACTGTTTTTGGATACTAATAAGGCTGTAACCACAAGTTATACTGTACAGTTGAAACCGCTTGCATGCATCTCTAGAATCCGATAGAACCAACGATAATTGATTACGTGTGTAATTGGAGTGAATAACTAACTAGAAACTATTTTAGTTAATTATGGCCTTGAGTCTAATTTTTTAGTTTTTTAGTTTTATTAATCATTTTCTGGTTAGTTATTCATTCGAATTACACATGTAATTATTAATTTTTTTTTACATTTTTTTCTGAGAGATATTATAGAGTTCCTAAGAACGCTTTTGGGATAGGTACGAAGTTTCGCATCGTGAAATGTCGCATCGTATCGTCGTCGCATCGTATTTTCTGTATCTGAAATTTCGTGTCGGATCCTAAAGTGACGCCAAAGTCAATTCTGAATTCAAACGACAAACTCGAAACTCCTTTGTCTCCAGTAGAACTTGTGTGATTTGTGAATTTTCCAGTTTTTCAAGTATCTGCAGTTGTTTTTTGTTGTTTTGGGTGCAATGGACCAATATTTGAATTTATTCAATTTCGGTTTATTGTCTGCTGAAGACTTCACTATTATTTATCACAAAGTTCCCAGTATGCTAGCTCTCTGCATCCTCATCAAAAGGCTTTCGTATCCTAATCGCCTTGTGGATTTGGAAAAGTTTTTTAATATGAGCAAATCGGCCTTGTTGAATGAGAAAGGAGAACTGAAGGAGAGGAGAACTTGAACCCAGGTGAAAACACAGCCGTGAGAACTTGAAAAGGTAAAAACTACAAACCCGCGCGCGTGTGTGATCATGGAAAGTCTGCTACACTGTTACCGCTGAGGAAGGTTATCGTGCGATTCCAGCAATGCGACGCCACTGATACGAACTTTCCGTAGTGTGAACCGTCGTATCTTTACGAACTTTACGAAGTTTTCGTAAGAGATAGGACGTCGTATCTCGATAAGAAATTTCGTAACTGGTTGCGCATAGGCAGATGCTGTTCAGATACGATACGACAGTCCACCATGCGAAACTTCGTATCTCAAAAGAGTTCTTAGGAATTCTCTAATGACTCAAAAGAAACAATAATGAAGTCATAAGGTAAAAATAGTGTATCTGTAATTTTAGAAAATTTATTGAAATATTTATTATTGTAATATGGCGGGAAAGTGACGTTGAAAAGGGTGTCGTATGTCATTGGCCAATTCCGTCCAAGATGCCAACCCAAGATAACGAAACACAAATCCCATCACTGTTTAGGCACCTGATTAGTGAGAATAGAATTTAAATACATAATAAATAAATGGATTGAATTAATTGATGATTTATTAATATTTATTACTTTTCAATTAATTATTTAGATTATTCCTATTTTCACTGCTCTCAATGCTATCTTAGCGCATTATTTTTCGGTTCAGTTCTTTATTGAGATGAAGGAAGCAGTTTCTCAAGAGCCTTCGGGATTCCGCCTGTTATTCAACAGCTGAGATTGTATTCCAAGTTTTCTCCACACCCAAACGATAAACTATTTTTTTCTTTGTATAGTTAGTGTTATTTTATTCCAAATACCAGTACAAAGGCAGAAAAAAATGTGATTTTCTCATACACGTTACAATACAATTCCCCATTTACCATTCCCCTCGGTTCTATTGGATTCTAGTTTCAACCATATAGTATAATATGGGTGTTGAGTGGTTACAGCCTTATTATTTATCAATAACAAATTTAGTTTCAAAATACGTTTGCCCAATTCTGTTAATAAATCACCAGTTTTGAAGGGATTCAAACCATCACATTCGCCTTACCTTACTTGAAGCTTGGTGGAGAGGGACTATGCTGTTTGGGCAGTAGTTTTACCCCCTCCATCATGGCAATTACTAACGTGATCATAATAATGTTGGTTAATTGACTGGCTTTATTTTGGTTGCTGTAAAGGTTGTTTTCTCTATAAGTCTCTATTTTACAGGCTCATTTCATTCGCTGAATTCCAAGCTTTCGAAGGGCTGCTGTGCGTCCCAGATGCATTGTACAGGACTGCATTTCAGCTCTTTGATATTAGCGGAAAAGGGATGATTTCATTCAGTAAGTTTTATTCTTAACTTATATCTGTGCCCTCTGCCTTTACATTCATAAGTATTAATCGAGAATTCTTATCGTTAAGTGATGGAAATCTAGTATAACTGACACGTTTTTCGACATGAAAGCATAGTAAATTTATGTGGTCATAAAAGCTGAGAATCTGGTGATAAACATCTGGAACGAATGATTTGATACATTTTCCGACAGTAAAACATACATATTAGGAGATCCTGAGGTAGAGATAGGTGCCTGTTGAACATTATTATTAACATGTTTAATGTTAACATGTTTAATGTTTTAGGGCTGGGGGTCTTTCTGTGAATTCCGACACGCAAATATGCAACGTTTCTTTCTTAGTTACCACGGACCGATTTCTTAGTTACCACGTTATATCGGCTCCATTTGGGGTCTAGTTGTACCAAGATGCTTTTGGTTATTGTCACTGATCAGCTGAGTTATACAGATGTTATGTGCCGTGAACTTGTGTATTACCGTTTGTTGCTCTCCTAATTGTTTAAATTACGTCATAACTTATATTGGATCGTTAATTTCGTTAGCCTTGGCACTTAGTTCACAACCCATCGTAAAGTTTGACTCAAACGAATTATACAGGGTGGTCCCAAACGAAACCGACTAACTTTGAGGTCTTATAGGAAATTTCACGCTGATCACGAACATACCACATATTAAGGGTCCCTGAATAAATCTTGACCACTTTTTTTGACGTTTTTTGAGTGTTTTTGGGCAATAAACAAAAAAATTATCTGGAAAATCGAAAAAAAACTTCGAAATAAACGTTGTAGGAAATTAAATTCTGCGTCGAATGAGACCAACGCCAACTCATAAGATTGTACCTACGATTTTTGGCGAAGTTTAGAAGTTTTGATGTGTTCATAAACTGCTTGATAGGAGCAGGAAGCTAGGCAGGTAGTATGAATTTAAAATGTAGGTGTAAATGTTTTTAATGTCCTGTTAATCATTATTAAACGATAAAAAACGTAGGTACAAAATCGTAAATCGTAGGTACAATCTTATGAGTTGGCGTTGGTCTCATTCGACGCAGAATTTAATTTCCTGCAACGTTTATTTCGAGGTGTTTTTCGATGTTCCACATAATTTCCTTGTTTATTGCCAAAAAACACTCAAAAAAGTCGAAAAAGTGGTTTTTTTTTGCGGAAAAAGTGGTCAAGATTTATTCAGGGACCCTTAATATGTGGTATATTCGTGATCAGCGTAAAATTTCCTATAAGACCTCAAACTAAGTCCGTTACGTTTGGGACCACCCTGTATATTCATCTTGGTGTCCCCACACCATCCTTACAAATCCTTACAAACATGTCATCCTTGTCTTATTTTCCGTTTTCGATTTAAGGCATCACAATATTCAGCTAGTATTTCACGTAGTAGCATAAGTAGGTACCTGGTCACAATAGATCTCTTTTGGTCTCAGTGACAAGGGGCTCCTCCCATCCCTCTTCGGAGGTACCTGGTACCACTGTGGAGAGTACCTGGCAGTGGCAAAACACAGTGGGATAACGAGGCAAAAACCTCAAACTGTAAACATTGGTGAACTTGATTTTTGACATTTTCATGTCTTTGCTCTGGCACACAACCAAAATTATGACATCTCACGACATGTCGTGACATATCACGACATGTTACGTAACCGAGTCGTTCTGTATCGATACAAATGGTTCTAAAAAGTTGAAATTCAGTATGCAGCCTCCTTGAGAGTCCTTCTTTACAAATCGAGAGGTCCAGATAAGCTGAGTGGCTCCTAAAGCTAATTTCTCTCCCATTAGCCCTACAAAGTTGAAATTCAGTATGCAGCCTCCTTGAGACTCCTTGACAAATAGAGAGGTCCAGATCAGCTGAGTGGCTCCTAAAGCAAAGGAGAAAGTTGAAAGGGAAAGAAGGAGGGGGAGAAAGACATGAAAATGTCCCAATGCGTTGCAGACTTGTATGCAAGCGTACTTTTCACCTTAAATTCACAAAATGGGGTTAACAACCACTCGATAAATTATTGTAAACCCTTGGCAACCAACTATGTAACCAGGTAAAAATTACAAATTGAACAGACAAAAGACCAACAGAGGATTATAATAGAGAACAACGAATTAGGTAGGGATGGGCGTTTCTGCTCTTTCTAAAAAACAAAACGAAACAGCTTCTTCTCTACACGAAACAGTTTCAGAGAAGCTGTTTCAAAATAACAGCTTCAGCGACAATGATGCTTCAAGAACAAGAAACTGAGCTGTTTCAAAATAACTGGAGCGGCTCTCGTAAAAGAAACGGCATTGCAACAGCTGTTTCTTTTTCTTGATTTTTCCTCAGCTTCGTGTTCTTACCTACATCAGAATAGGAACGGGATAGGGGAGAATAGAAACGGGCGAACATGCATTGTTCGAAAAAAACGAACACTACAAGAGAAAATTAGGGAAACGAAAGTGAAAGAAGCTAGGATCGGGAAGCAGGAACAACAACGTTCCATTTTGGTTTTGGCGGGGATAAGATGAGTGATAAGAAGCTCCCTTGTGTCGCAGTGTCACCAACTTACCATTCCCCGAATTACAGTAAAAACTGCGAACATCTGTATTACAACTTCCAAAATTACCCCTATCACGGTGGAGTGTGTTCTCGAAGTCCGTAGGAACAGGGACCAGGTAAGATAAAATCAGGGTTTTAGATGTTGGCAACCTTGGTACCCAAAGCCAAAACAGAGAACTGAAGCGGAGAACGGAGCAGTTTGTCTGTGGCCGTTTGTTTTTTTTTAAACAGTTGCAACAGGTTTTCAGAAGCTGTTTCGTCGTTTCTCTCCAAGAAACAGCTTCTTCGGAACAGTTTCACTTTTTTTTGTTTTTTTTTTTCATCCCTAGAATTAGGTATGAATCTATGAATACCTGCCTAATAGGATGTATGTCGTGGATCGTGTTGATTATGTTGCGGACGGGAAATTGTTAAAAAATTAAGGTACTTCGAGGGGGTTCGAACCTTATTGTCACAGCGAAATCTGATGGATTCCACTATGACTCACCAATTAATGACCTCGGCCACCGAAGACCTGGTGTCTGTCTCTCATTTCAGCTGAAGGATGAGCTTTCGTTCACAACAAATACCTACCGCATTGGTTTGCGTTTATTCGTACAGTTTATCCAAGACTCCTAATGTCTCATCTGTGTCGTTTGGTCACTATAATGGGTGATTTGCGTCGATTTTGACATCGATTATCTCTTTACTGAGGGGGTCAACCAAACATTTGTGTCTCAATTTTTTCACTAAGAAAAATGTTACGCGATACCAATATACGAGCTACCTAATGACACTGGATAAACAATGTCGTAATTGAGGAAAAACGTAAGGAATTCAACTCGAGTAGGTTAGTATCAGTATTCTATGCTCGAGACTAGGTAAGTGTATTACTTAGTGCACATTACTGAGCTCACAGGTCAGCTGAGTCGAAAATTGAGCTCCCAGATCAGCTGAGTCAAGTAGCTCCGAGATCAGCTGTGCACGGAAATGTCTTTACCGGGAGGAAGGGGTCAACCAAAAATTTGTTTTAGCATGGAACATGTTTCTGCCATGACCTAACTAGGTACCCGAAAACGCGGGTGCGACACCAAAGTAGCGCATCTTTTTCTTATGATTTTCACGTTCAACTAATCTTTGCTAAGGAATAATAACTTCCTCATTTTTAGAGACTTTGGTGATTTTCTATGTTCAATTTATATTTCCAATGAATTTCAATTGAAATATTGAATATAATAAGTACACCAAAAGTATTTAGTGCACAGATACTCTAATCCCACTTAAGTGTTCATTTCATGATTTTAGTCCAACAACTGGATCAACATGGGTAGGTAACTTATCTCTCCCAGCGTTTCCGTTTGTACAGCATTCGGTCAACATTTCATAATATTGACGTACCTCCTACTCACACAACAATTTCTATCCCTTAACAGTCGTTATTATTGCCTTACGCAAAAATATAACCTAACTTTAGGGAAACTTATGAAAAGAATTAGTGTTATTACTGCTTTCCAAGTAAAGAGTAAAGAGTTTTCCTAGTTTTAAGTAAAGAATTAGTGTTTTCCAAATGAATAAAAAAAAAAAAAAAAAAAATCGAAATTTTTCGAAAAATTTTCGAAATGAATAAACAGAGTGTCCACACTTGAGGTTGCTAACCTCCTAAGAATCGATTCTACTACTAATTTCCAACAAAAATTGTCCCTCAGAGTTTTTTTAAACACCTTATTTCTTGAGTGTTTTTAATTTTAATATTGTTCTCGTGTTTTCGAGTTTACCTCACTAAAATGGCCATAAATTCCTTAGTTTATTGTTCAACATCAAAAATAATGACACTGTTAGAAAGAGCGTTGAATTTCCTATCTCCCCAGTGCATTATAAAAACTTTTACGGTAGATTCAGTGGGCAAGAAATTGGACTAAAATAAAATGAGTTTTCTCAAATTTTCAAATTCACGCGCACTTTACAGCATACAGTTCCTCAGAATCTCAACTTTTTAATGGTGTGGTTATTTTAGGAATTATGGGAAAAATAAAGTTTGAATGCAAAAACACATAGGTTTCTTCAAGGAAATCGAGTACCTACGAGGGTGTTTACGACTTGGTCATGACTAGAAGAGTTTGGTATCGTTTTCGTCGTAATTTTTCACGCTGAATCGAATAGTGACACTCCAGATTTATTCTGAATGTTAGAAAATCGATTTTTCAAGAAAAATAGTGCATTTACCATCTCATGCAACCCATTTTTTGCTGAGCTAATGAATAATTAAGGTAAATCTGAGCAATAATTGTTTGAAAAAAGTCAATAAACAAACATTGATTAGCAAAATACGAGTTAGATTTGCTGGTATGGCAAAAAAATATACATTTTTCTCTTGCTATGTTGTAATATATATTGGGTGCTATGTGATGGGTATCCGATTATTGAAACTTACCGAAAATGGGTCTTGTAATTTGAACCTAACTGACGTCACGACTCCCCGCCTGCCATTGAGGCACACTCAGCTCCCATCGTTTGCTGAACCTAAATGACGTCACGCGATCCATTTCAACTGTTTCTGGTTAAAACAGATGTAATTTCAAGCTGAAAATTGGCACCAGTGGGTTTTCAAGGACAGTGAATCAGATTGTGAGGTTCAAAATGCAAAATTCCTACCCATGCCCTACCTCAGTTCTTTATTTTGAAGTCATTGCATAGCCGAATTTTGTTCGTAAATTCGCTAGAAGACCTGAGAGTTCTCTGTCAAACCATACCAATTTCAGCTCACCAATTCCGTTGACTTAATGTTTGGTGATTGTGATCACTGCTTTAAGGCCTGGTCACACAGGACGCGTTATAACGCGGCCCCCAGGGGACTCGCGTTCTCCCCGACATTTGGCGATATAGCTATTGTTATGTATCGATTAAGTATAGATGTATCGATTTTATGTGCCAATCGATAGTCTGGCAGTATGGCCGCTCACTCGTCCTTGTTGCATGTAGCTCCCTAGTTTGATCGTTATATATTTTAATAAACCTCGTGCTCAAGTGATTAACGTGTGACGTGTAGTCATTGAACTAATCCCGACATAACAGCTATGTCACATACACTGCATTGAATCGCGCGTTATCTTCCGCACTTCTTGAATGAGAGCCTCAGGCCCGTATGCAAGAACGCTCCTTTAATAAAAGGCCTCCTTAAGGGAGCTATAAGGGATCCTTTTATTCAAGTTCCGATGCAGAGACCTCCCTTATAGCTCCCTTAAGGAGGCTTTAAGGAACGTCCCTTTTAGCTTCCTTTAACGTTCCTCTCGCGAATTTCTAATGCAGAGACCTTCCTCTAAAGGCTTGTTTTCCTAGCGACAGGTTTTTTGCGCCGTTGACAACGTGATACGCCGGCCATTCAACGTCGACGACTGATTCCCTTGAATTTAGTTAGGGTGTTTCCCTAGAGAGCGCATCACGTCAGCGCAGAACGTGTTGCGCTGGCGTGGTTGGCGAGACTGGTCGAGGAGGAGTCAACTGCGCAGTACGCTGGCGCGATTGTCTTGGATTCCGGATTAATGATGTTCAAAATGAAGAAAACCCGTTCTCTGGTGAGTCTGAAGTAACTCTGGAATTTCTCTTCATCGTCAAGAAGATGATTCTTGATTAAACTGCTGAACATTCCTTAATTTCTGCGGTTTGAGAATACATCACTCACACGTTTCCTTACTTTGGCATATTTTGTTAATATCAACTCTTCTTCTTCGTCGCCATCTATCATTTCTTCAATTATCAATGCAGCCATTACATTTCTCTTTCTCATCATGTTCTCCATTTCAGCAGTAGGTAAATGTTTTCACACACACACACACACACTCACAAACACGTGCTACCTTCAACACAATTCAACGTCAACTGAACAGATAAAACACGGCGCTAGGAAAACACTTTCACGCAGGGTAATATATTTCACGCTGCTGCCGATGTTTTTCGGACAAATTCGGTTCCTACTGCGCAAAAAACCTGTCGCTAGGAAGACAAGCCTTAATCTGCCATACCTTAAAACCAGTCTGGAATTATAAGGAAGCCTTTTAATTTAAAGGAGCGTTCTTGCATACGGGCCTCAGTTCCCTCACTCATCTCAAAATAAAATGGAAAAGAACCGAGGGATAATGGCCTCAGCTCGCGTTATTTTGTGCAACCTCTATGGCTGACCTCGCGACACTGAAAGTATCACTGAGTCTTAACGTCGTGTGTGTGGCGGGGATGATACAATGTTGGATCATACAACCGGGTACAGGATCGCCTAACGTTGCGTTATAACGCGTCCTGTGTGACCAGGCCTTTAACGTGCTCACGACTGAAAAAGCCACAAAATCGGAAAACTTTGAAAATATCACCGAAAATCTCCAGAGTTTGTGAGCTGTCATGGAAGAAGTAGCCTCCTTCGAGAAGAGGGAGCTGTTGTCTCATTCGAGGCAGAAATCTCAGGTCCACAACTTTTCTCTTACACTGAAACAATTTTGGACCGAACATATGGTCAAAAACGTAAGTTTCAAGTTAAAAAAAAAAATAATAAAATAAAATTCAGCTAATAAATAGTGTTGTCTATTTTATTTATATGTATAGAAACATGAGCTATGTTTGAAATCAGTTCGTCGTTTCCTTCAAAGTCCCTATTATTCATCGCAAATCTGAATATTTTCCTCCTTGGCCTGCTTCGAACTAAATTGCCGATCATTCTTCTGGTATCTTCCTATCATTGTCAAGGTCCACCAACTAGTTCCTTGACACCTTTCCCTACTGTGTTCGCTAGCTGTTATCAGACTCAATTTTTCCTTTTCTATTGTTGCAGAGGAGTTCTGCGAGGTGTTGACCAGTACTGAACTAAATGAAAGACTGTCCTTTGGAATGGATAATCAATTTTTGAAACTGTATTTCGGAAAAGAGAAAACTAGGGCCATCAACTACTCCGAATTCAGCCAGTTTTTACACGTGAGTTCTATGTTTCTTTTGACCACTGATGTCAACAATTAAACTTTTTTGTTTAATTATTTTTCAGTTTTTAGCAGTGACTTGACAATACCAGCGGTGCTCTAGAATTCACCAAGTAATAGCTTTAGACTTGCATATGAAAAAGAATGCGCTGAGATTGCATTGACAGCAGTGAAAATAGGAATAATTAAAATAATTAATTAATCCAATCAATCAATTAATTATGTAGATTCTATTCTCACTAATCAGGAGCCCAATCAGTGATGGGCTTTGTGTTTTGTTTTGTTCGGTTGGCATCTTAAAGGGAATTGGCCAATGACAGAGGACAACCTTTTCAACGTCAATCTCCCTCCAATTTACAATAATAAATATTTCAGTAAATTTTCCAAAATTACAGATACACTATTTTTGCCTTACGACTTCATTATTGTTTCTTTTGATTCGTTATCTTTCAGAAAAAACTTTTAAAAAATTGACGATAATTCCCCATGTTTGCATCTAAATAAATGTGTCTCTGATTTTTCCATAATGCTGTAAGGACACCAACCGGCAGTTCTACCCAAGTTTGCTAACATGGAAACCGTGTGCTAACTTCGTGGTGCCCGAAAAACTGCGAAATTTTTGCGTTATTTACAGTTTCTTTAAAAGACCTAAAGGAAGCGACCTACGAAAAATGTTACTCCTTCCCTTTTTAAACCAGATAAAATTGTCTATCATTTGAGCCCAGCCCGAGCTCTGTAGGTACTCAGATATTGGCATTTTAGTTTTCTTTAGTAGTGCATTTTAGAAATTAACAGTGCCAATATTTTGCGGGTTTTCGAGCACCACGAAGTCAGCACAAGTTAGCAAACTTGGGTAGGTCTACCCGTTGGGGTCCTTACAACAAATGACAAAATCGGAGGTACATGCTTGTTTGCAACGTTTGCCTTTTTTGTGTCGATAGGTATTTGTGCTAGGATTATTCAACCCATTTTGATGATTTTTTTGTCGTGTTATCTCTTAATATTCTTTTTGCTTCCTCACCACTGAAGGTATTAACCTATTGGGGACTGAATTTTCGGGACCGCCGGTGGCCACCCAGTCCTGAATTCTTCGGCCATTTTCGTTGAATACGGAGTAAGAAATTGATGAAAAAGAAATCCCAAAGATGGCAGCACTTACAGGAGTTAGAAAAAACATGCTAACTTTCAAAAAAGGTCATAAGATTGCCAATAGAATGCGCTAGAAGCAAGAAATGTGATTCGGGAAGAGAACAAGTAGGTTGACGAACATGCTCTTCGCGAGGCTCCAAAAGGTTAAGAAGATATGTATTTAGATAGAAGAGGGTCACTTATCATTCTACCATTATTTTTCGGAAATTTGTTCGCGATTACTGACTTATGAAATCGAATTAGAGCTGTTTGATGGGCTGTACTTATGAAAATTATCGCTGATCCCGAATAAACCACACCATATTACTATTCTGAAACAGTTTTCGTGATTTCCCGAAAAACACCGACAAAAACTACCGATTTTAGCAATCTAATCGTGGATGGGATACAGAGACAAAAAATATTGTATTGTATTATAATGTGTTACCTAGTTTTTCCAGTGCCTCTAAACAGAATTTAGTTGGTTCAGAAATGGTTAGTAAGTTTGGGCGTGAAACCATTTTTCCATCCTCATAAATGATAATTTCAACGAAGAAGACGTCATTCCGAGGCATAACTTCCCTAATATTCAATTTCAGATCATTTCAATCAAATTATTCAAGTTGGATTCACCATCTCCCGCCGATTCCGGTGTTATCGTTGAAGTCTGGCTGTCATCCAAAAACACCTTCGGCAGGCAGTCAATGTCTCGTTAGAAAATAAGATGAATCATCATCGCACAACCATGTTCCAACCTTGACCTCCAACGTTTCGATTTCGACAATTATCCTAATTTCCAAGCGGGATTTACATTTCTCATTATTTGCTTCTCATCTCAAAATAAGTTTATCATGTTTTCCAATCTACTACAGCTGACTCGAACAAGCCGATTCCCCGATATTGGGTCAAGCGCCAAAAGTAGATTCGAAACCCGAGCTACGTTGCCTGCAAGGCTGTTTTACTTGTGATTTTAACCTCAACCTAAAATCGTTTTCGCCTTTAAACGGACGTTACTCTTCGTTGTTCCGTTGGTAGATCACTTTGTTTTGGTCTACATTCTAAGAGAATGATGAGCTAAGGACGTTGAAAAATACTTACATTCTCTGCTCAAGCCCCCACTTTCGGCACCCAGTAATGGTAAGGGATGAAGCCAAAATGTATTGTATGACATCAGCTCTTCTCGTCGTATTTACCATAGATTCTGTGTTCGTACAGCATGACATTGGAAAGCTATATAGACTGTTGTAGCGGTAAATCGCATCATCATCCATCCACAACAGGTAAACCGACGAAGAGATACCCTTTTAATCAAAAGTTGCTTTATTGATGACCATTTTCTCCACTTTTTCCAAAATTCTTGTAAAAGTGCGCGCTTGAGTAATCAAATTTGCCTCTTCAAGCCAGTTTCGATCATTACGTCTTATGCATTGATGTGGTACGTACCTTAGAGGGTTGAATACGACTGTGATGAATATTAGGTACCATTTTACGTATGTTATTGAAAAGCTATTACGCGGTTGATTATTTTGGGTTTTGGAGGGCTTTCGGACGACTGAGCATCCTTCTTCAGAGCATCTTTTCCTCCTTCACATGTGCATCCTTCTTTTCATCCATATTCATCACTACTTGTCTTGTTCCTCTCTCAGTGCTTTCTTCTTGTTAAGAACCTGGTTGCATTTTTCCTGTTCCAGTGTATTTCCAAATATCCAGCACTTTCCTTTTTCCTGGTTGCTAACATATCTTCTTTTGGGATTTCTGTAGGTTATTTATTTACTGAGCTGGACTGATAGACAGAACAACCACGCGATATCCACACGCTTCCGGATTTGTGACACGGCTTGTTCTTGATAAACTTGATTTGACCTATATTCAAGAAGGTTACAACGTTGCACTCTCATCAGAGGGAACCGACATGTCTGCTCCCCCTACCACCCCATCTCTTCAGTAACACAAAACCACACCGCCCCTGCCTCACCAACAACCAAACGGTTATATACGGCAGTAATCATCACTAAGGGAGGCTCAGTAAATAAATAACCCACAAAAACCCCAAATAAAGCTCTGCTAATGGGAATTTAGAGCAGACCAAATAAAGTCAGTTCCACCATCCCTTAGTAACAAATCGTTATCTTAGCAGTTTGACAATCGCAGTTCTCAAGTAGAAAACACAGAGTCCGTATCCACTACGTTCTTATAAGAGTTTTTTTTTTTTTTATAGCCTCCTCGTTTTAACTTGTTCCCTTGAATTCACAGGATTTTCATGAAGAGTGCGGAACTCAAGCTTTCCAGAAATTCGACAAAGATGGTTCCGGCTTCATCACTGCTCTCGATTTTCAAGACATAATGGTTAACATCAAGAATCATCTTTTGACGAAAGAAGTTCAAGACAATTTAGTCGCCGTAAGTGCTTAATCCTGATATCTGTACCTAAATTTGCCTTTACTCAGTCAATATCATGTCATCATCATGTCAAAGGCTTGAGAGTTTCCAACACCTTCGACCTAGGTAGGTACAGGCTTGAGTGCGAGGGCGTATGAGCTGTCATCTAAATAGCGGATTTATGAACGTAAGCGAACCGAAATATATTCACTCCCTTTAAACTAACGTTATCATCATCATAGATTAGTTACTAGGTTAACATCAGAGTTCAATGTGACATGTGATGCTGCATAATCTTTGGTTAGGCTATTTTTTTTAATTCGATAATATAGATCGAACTCAAGAGTTAAGACTTAACTGTTAAAGTTAAGCCACGCTGCAAAAGCCTGTAAGAACAATTTTTTCCGAAAACCAGGTTTTGAGCTTTATTGTTTAATGTGAGCCTTGCGCTCACGCTAGTAAGAACTGAATCGAACTACAATGCTTAATTTCTTCTCTATGACAGTTTGTAATAACCTGTAAGTTTGAAACCTCTCCACCACAGAGCAAAACCCAGGGGTGTTCTGTAAGCCAAACAACTGTTGGTAACAACAGTTGAATTCGTAACTTGGTGATAAACGCTGCCATGTTTTGCAAGCTCTGGTTTTCTGTAACGAAGCAACATCGACAAAAGCTGTTCACTGTGGACAAGCTTGTGACTATCTTGGTAGGTGGTGAGAAGATTTGTCGAGATGAGGTTAGATGACTGAATCAAGTTATCTTGGATTTATCATCATTTACTGGCGATAATTTGAGCGTTTGTACTGAGTTATTGTCGTGATACATCAAGTTGTGGTAATTTCTAGTGATTTGAACCATTAATTATCATGTTTTCTTCCTTTCTCCTTCGCATTTACAATTGATACATTGTTTCCAATCGTTACATTGAGTACCATCTCGATAACTTCTCACAACTCTTGTTACAACAGTCGTTCTGCTGTTTTGACTTTCCAACAGTAGTTTTCAACAGTTGTGTGTGTGTTTCAACAGTTGTGATAACCCCAAAGTTACAGAACACCCCCCCCCCTCCCCGTGGAAGCTGCTGCGACACAAATGAGAAGGGCAATAAATAAGGGTTGATAACATACATGATTTTACACCTACATGGCGTTATCGGTTTTTTCAACTTACAGGATTTTGCCTTTGCCCTTTTTTCCGTCTCCTGGAAACTTTCAGGTTCTGAACTTACAAGCTTTTGCAACACAGTTGTCATATTCCTACCTCCTTAACTATGCTATCAGGCTGGGACTCATGGAATGAGGGTTATGGGCGTTAGCAAGGAATGCGCGCACCCACACTCCCAATACCAATCAACTACCTCTCTACACCCAAAATTTGACAAAAAGCTTATAAGTTTGTTCTATCATTTTCTTAGGCTGCCGGTGGTCAAGGAGGACACCGCGTCAGTTTTCCGTATTTCATGGCCTTCAATTCTCTGCTAAGCAACATGGAGCTCATCAAGAGAATATACCTCAACGCAACTAATGGGAATCGTACACAAGAAATAACTAAAGGTAAATGGAGCTTATAATTTTAATAATTGTATTATTATAAAAAGCATCATCTAGTTGTAAGGTACCGAGGTATTTGTTCAATTAAATCACACTGTCCCGAAAACACATATTTTCTGACGCCTTAACTGCCAGAAACTAATAAAATTGAACAATTTTTTAAATTCCATTTAAAAAAATTGAAATCTTGATGGAAACCGGTAAAAATCCGATTGATTCACTCCAGTTCGGCAACTACGCCCACTATTTCGTACACCAGTTTTTTCAATTGCGTGTTTCTGATTAACCCAATCTGTGCGTGACGTCAAAGTCGAGGTATCCCCTCCTACGAACCGAAAAACGGAGAGCTATTGCAGGTGAGGCTTAGGCCCGCCGCAAATTGAACCCAGCCCACGCCCAGCCCACGCCCAGCACACGCCCAGCCCACGCCCAGCACACTCCCAACCCACGACCAGGGGCTGGGTCGGGTACCGCATATTGAACCCAGCCCACGGCTA
>JAEMON010000006.1:4210018-4222047 GCA_030264115.1 Lygus lineolaris | reverse complement strand
AATGACAAGAAGAATACCGCAAACCGCATCAAAATCGGACAACCATTGGCTGAGAAAAATGGGAAAAAACTGAATTACATGGGTACTTGGCCCCTTAAGAATACAGTTGCTTCCAACTTCACAACAAATTTTCTCTTCTACCACGAATTGAGAATCAGCTGTTAACCCTTTTGTTGGTGGAAGCTCGCGCGCCCTGGAGTCGCGAAAGCCACCTCTGACCCGCCTTCATGGCAGGATGTCAGAAAGACAGTCTTTCCGTCATCTGTCGGGAACTTTTAGAACTAATTACGATGATGGATAATATAAAGAAGACTTCCAAGGTGATATATTTCTCCACTCCTACAGGAAATCCTTGGGGAATAGCTATTTCGACTAAACATAGATGGCGTAAGTACGCAGTAAAGCAGGCCTCGGCCCCAAGGTTACATCTACTTTTTTACACGATGAAGTGGGCCTCTGAGCTAAAGGGTTAAATTAAGGTAGTCTCCATCACAGTTTCCAATTTTTTCCATGTAGAGTGTGGTAGAAAGCCTTCAACGTGAAACCGGCCAACCTATAGCCTGTTCTTTTCATGAGAAGCAGAGTGTTGTGGCCATGCATCTCGTATTCATCCCATCAAGTATTTCTACATTGAAATTTGATCGTTTTTTAAACTTTATTATCTTTGTTTTGTCCGATGAATTCGACTTGTTTAGAAATAACTTATATTAGTTTGTATTATAAGTTTATATTGAAACTAGAAAAAACTTATATATTATTGAAAATTTGAAACTAGATATTTACGAGAGTAGATGTAGGTACTTTACAATGGGCTACTGTCGTTGGTCGAAATTCGCCATTTTCGATTCACATTCGGATTCAGGACCCTAAAAAAAACCTTCCGAAATTCGATGAGTTGAAATCGAATGTATTAGAAACTAAACAGCTGATTAAACTTTTGTCACAAAAACGCGAAGTTAAAAAAGGGCGGGTGTCTATGGCTGCAAAATGCCTGTTGGCCGATAACATTTTTTAACCCTTCATGGCACAGTAGCAGAAATACAGTCTTTCCGTCATCTATCGGGAAGCTTTAGAACTAATACGGTGATGGATAATATAAAGAAGAAGACTTCCATGGTGATATATTTCTCCACTCCTACAGGAAGTCCTTGGAGAATAGTTATATCGACTGAAGATAGTGCGCGGCTGACCATTTGCGCGAAAAGGAGGGCCTCGGCCCCAGGTTACATATAATTTATACACGATATTGCGGGCTTCGGAGCTGAAGGGTTAATAGGCAGCTACTTTATACATTTTCGCCATCGTTTTTGTTAATTACAATTATAATTTTTCTCAATTACGTTTTTTTTAATTATTATCAGTGAGTAACAAAAATTTTAAATAATCACGTCTGTCGCCCATTTTAATAGTTATTGTGGTGTGATCATTTATTAATCCGTAGTTTTGTGTAAATTTGTTCAAATCAAAGTAAAGGATGTCGATGATTCTTGTTTGGACAAAAACAAAATGAGACGATACCTAAATGGAAATTGATCTAAGACATAATATTGTTGAGTCTACAAGCCTAGAAGGGACTGGACTGGTTATCTGTGGAGCGAAAATGTGGCTGGATTTTTTTTTAGTCACGCCACAGTCTGGGGCATGTGGGCGTGGCCTTCTTTCGTTCAAGCTCTCAGACTCCCTTTGGGAGACCCCTCTCACTTCTTCGTCCAATCATTCATGGAAAGCCCCCCCCCCCCCCCCCCCCCCCCCCCCCCCCCCCCCCCCCCTTTACTAACCGCTGAGGCCACACCCCCTGTCACCCCCTACTTGACTCCTGCACCACCTTCCCTCAACATCATTATGTGGCCCGTGCAGCGGAGGGACAGTTTAGGGGGTGGATACCCAGTCCATTCCCTTATAGGTCCATGCTAGGAGCAGACCTCCGAATTTGACGGGAAACGTCCATCAAGTCTCCAAATCCCCTAATAAATCGTAGGACAATAGTGAATAAATAATAGTATGTAATAAATTGTATGTAAGGTACTGATTCTTACGAAGATTTCACATGCTTGCTTATGGCGCTGGGCTTTGTATTCAGAATTGAATTACGTTCGTTTTCATTTACAAAGCATGAATACTTCTTCTTATCGTTCTGTGTCAGTTCCATATCAGATAACCTTTACTGAAAGAGAAGTACTTGGTTACGTACTCATGTCATGCTTGGTCGAAAATTCCATTTTCATCTTCCAGTTATCATGATTATCATCTACCTACCTAATAACCGAATTATAGTCGAATTCACTTGATGGGGCCACCGTTTAGTGTTGTCATCCGACTATTGTGGGCGAACGATCAGGTCCCAATCCCAATGTAGGTATCTACGTAAACGAATGTTGAACAGCCCTGGTAATGGGCGCAGCAGCTCTGTTTATGTGAGCAGTGTGAGCAGCAATCACAATGGAGTACGCCAGGATTTAAGGGGGCAAGGGACGGAGTCCAAAATGTCCTCAAAAAGTTCCATTCATGCAGCATGAGTTGGTGAGCGAATTTTCAAAGAATAATTTTAACCGATTTTGTTTGCGATTCTTATAGGAAATTTCACGCTGATTCCGAATATACCATATGTTCCTATGTTTAAGAGGGTAATTTACACCGAAAACCTCAAAAAACACGTTTTTTGGCGATTTTTGAAACTAAATTTTCAAAATTTGAACCCTTGGAGTACTCCAAAAATTCTGGCCAACGAACTCATCCTTTCTTTTTATATGATTGACATTTTAATTTTTTTTGGATTTTTTATCTCGATCCCACGGGCAGATATTGTCTGGAGTGACACATAAATAAATGAATATATAAATATATACATATGAAAAAGGGTTAAATTTCAGGAACCGTTTTAGAATGGTCTGAAACGGATTTCCATGAAGAAAATTGTCAAAAATTTGCATTACAAAAATTTTGAAGCCATTGCAATAGCTTCATTTTCTTCGAAAATTCGATAAAAGTTAGCATTTCCTAATCGCTTAGGAAGGTTTGTGGTGAATATGGCCCTTTCAATATGAAGTTTGCTGATATGTCAAACAAATTGGCGGCAGTTTCCTCTCTAAATTGTGTTACCTACTCACATACTCATTTACTTACTTCAATACTCAGTTTATCATCCCATTCGCTTCATTCGCTGTTTCTTTGCCTTTTTTCAGCCGACCAACCGGATCAGAACAAAACGTGCCAACTTCTGGCGTTCTCGACGTCGACAGCAAACCGGCGAGCCCCGATCACATCGGCGGTTATCAAGCGGCGATCCCCATTTTAGAAGGTATAGAAACCAAATTCGGTTTGTGTCTTCCCAAATTTAGAATAGCGACCATGCAGCCTTGATATCAGTTAGCTAGCGGTTAAGTCTTCAAATTATTCCTTTTTTCTTACAATTTACGTTGATTAGTTTTTAAGTCATCCGCTGCAGAACACGGTTTCCAACGCAATTTCCCTTTTGATCGTAAGGTGTTTTTGAATTCGGAGGCACGCCACTGTCCAGTACCTAGTGTAATTTACCAATATTCCTCCTATAGTTGAATGGGTTACGTCAAAAACTCACAAGAACGTGTTCAAAAATAGTCGCAAAACTTGTTGAAAAAATTTCGAAAAAAAAAAAATTGGCATTTTCTGTTGGTTAGTTCGTTTTTGAGTCGACTCATTACTCGGGTTACTTTTAATTACCTACTTATTTCAACCGCATCACCATGTGTCTTAAAATTGAAAATCCGCCTTCTCTACCCTCATAAATCGGGTACCTAATCTGATTAGGTGATATTCACGAGGCAGTTTATGTCAATTTCTTTAATATTTCATGATCTATATCATCTCTCCCGTAATGATCGTTGTCACTCATAATCCACGAGGTGCAGACGGCGACCAAAAACCGGTAATTAAATCGTGGTAAAAATCGATCCGTTTGATGATCTCGAAAGTTTGCTACTTGATTTTTGCCTCCAGCTTGCATTTTTAATGACCGTTCGTATAACTTACATTAAGTTACGAGAATAGGTATCATTTGAACAGTTCGAGTTGTCGTCGGTTGGTTAACTCAAGGTAAAGAGACTAGAAAAACCTTTCTAGTATCTTCAACTCAAGGCTATTATAATAGTGTCGGTAATGCGGGTAATGTCTTCGTGCAACTTGTACCCATTAAAATTAAGTTAGTTTTCTTGAATTATGCGAAAACGCCTCCGAATAGGTACTGTCAGTTAGTAGAGAGTTCTTGCACGTTAAATAAGTGGTGAGACAGGATACGAATCGGAACCGAGAGAATAACGTCTTCTTCTTCTTCTTCTTCTTCTCATCTTTTTCACTTGATTAGTCCAAACTATGTCCTTACATAGCCTACGAGCATGGACATATAAATGAAGAAAGAAGAAGAAGACTTGATTAGTTGTCCAGGCACATGGCTATGACTGGACACAGCAGTGATAATAATCTCGTTGAAGATTCGTGACGTCAGTGATAATAATTGATAAGTTATCACTGCCTCGGCCAGGGCAGAACAATATCAAGATTTCTTTGTCATGTAAAGTCTGATTCAAGAGTCATCTCGTGTCAACGTGATAAGCCAATCAAATTCAATTAAGCGTTTGCCTTTTTGCGTCCATGTAAATTCGGCTTTACACAAATTGTGCCGACAGACTCCGAAAGGACTCCCTGATTAGAAGGAGAAGATTAGGCTCATTTTTATGATAGTTTATTAATTAATTTCATTACCTAAATGGAAATATGACATATGTTACTCCCTTCACATGTGTGGCCTCGAAAGAAAACACGGAAAATAGGGCAGACAAATCGCCGAAAATCGATATGAAATTACTCAAGGGTCAGCCAGTTACTCCTCTCTTTGTTTAATACGAGTCAGAAGTTAATTCCATATCATGCGAGCTGTTTTCAGCTTTTTCTAATTTTTTTTCTGGCGTAAAGTTGAAGATAAATACGTGCTGAAATCTTCATATGCAGCGCATTCTGGCGGCAAGTGGTTTTATTCGTAGGTATGGGAACTCTAACGTCACTACAAGTTTGAGGTGTCAGGTTTTAGTGCGGTTATCTGAATTGTTGTTGCGGTTATGCGAATTGTTATCTTTCTTAGACCAGCTTTTCTTGGACAAAATGGCGTTTGATAAAATTAGGATGTTCTAAATCTGCCCGATACCTGGAAAAATCTCTGCCAGGATGCGCACCGTGCTATGCGGAGAAGTTGATCTTAAGAAAAAGCGGGAAAATTGCATGCCTTCTTCCTCTTCACCTTCCAGTCGGATATTTCCTCTAGCTTATTATTATGCTCTCCTCGACAACCTATTCCGAATCCCAACTCGTTGCTCGTTCAACGTGCAAAAACTCTCTCATACGAAGGCGTTTGGGTCGGCTCTCTCCTCGCCCTTGGGTGTGGTTTTGGTCGTATCGGCGAATTTGTTGGTGGACTCAAAAAATCGTGTACTGTTCGAAAAACAGTGAAATATCCATCCAAAGTCGTTCATTCCGTCACTTTCCCTACCATATGGCCACCATCGTTTGACTCGACTCTACCTTTCCTTCGCCAGGATTTTGTTTTTTTCCTCGGTAATTTCGTCGTGATTAGATGAATTACCCGCAATGACGCTTAAATTTTGCATTTTAAATATTCCTTTGTGAACCTGTTTTGTCCTGTCTTGAAGTCACCACCCTCATCATAGAATTGCACTTATTAATTCTAAAAGCAGGGAAGGTGATAAAATTGATGTATTCGCCAGTTTTTTCATATTTGCAAAGAAAACTACACTAGGTACCACCTTCTACCTGTCTAAAAATGTAGGTCACAATTTTTAACGTAAATTTAGTTACGGCTGTTAACAATTCTATTAAATTTTCTATTTTTAGCATTACCTATAGTTAGCTTATCGAGAATTATATTTTGTTAAAAAAAACAAAAAAAACGAATATTGTTATAGAAATCTAAGAAAAAAAAACCTCTATTCTCACATAATGTTACATGTCTTTCAAATATTCCCATTTTCCACACTTTCTATAGAAGTTTTATAGGGTTTTCACGATGCATTAGAAAAATACTAATTACCAGGAAGAGATGAGACAAATTGATTCTAGGTTAATAAATTTAAATTGTGAAATAAAAGCATTGATGTGATTGTTTTGCAAAAATCCATTTGCAACACGAAAGAAGAGTGCTATTGAATTTCCAATCTTGTGAAATGCCTTAATCCATTATTTGTGCGAAAGTTGCAACGGCCTGTGTTTACGTTCTAAACGACCACTAAAGCTTTATTATTCGCCACGTTACTTATACAATTAATATTGTTCCTGTGAAATTAATGATTGTTTCCTTCCACACAAAATCAACGTACCTCTCCTTGTTTTTCGATCGTCCGTAACTTATAATTTTACAGTTTTTCTTCATTTTAGAACAGTATTTTGCCATCCTGTTTGTTGCCTTTGTATATAATACTCGAAAGAATCTATTTATTATTGAAGAAAAAATACGTAATTTATACCATGTTATGGTCATGCTGAATATGGATAATAAAGTTTCATTATCAACTCATCAATTGTGTGTTCATTTCAGTAGAGTTTTCCCTCAGGTGAAGTTTTTAGGAGGAACCAGTCCGGCTTGGAAACTCACCTTTCTTTGTGTGGATATTGCCGATGGTGCAGAGATGCTTTAATCAGGGGATAATTGGCAAGCAATAAGACGATGACTTCCTCTGCTAAATTCGATGTATTTAATACATAATGTGTATTTAACATATTATGTTAAATACATCGAATTTAGCAGAGGAAGTCATCGTCTTATTGCTTGCCAATTATCACCTTTCTTTGTTGTATTGCTATGCATGTTCATGACAATAAGAACACAGCGTCGGCAAAATGACAAAGTGACGTATCTTTTATTCACCACCACAAACGGAAGTAACTGCAAAAAACGCATTTCGAGATATCCGTGTTTGAAATTTCAAAGGCGTCGGAAAAATCAGGAAATCGTTTAATTCAACCCAAAACCGGTTATTCTGAATCTAGTGGACTGGTTTGACAACCCAGTAAGTAAATTGTCGCCTTTCGCCCTTTGTGAAGCCCTAAATAGAGAGTTTTCGCAAGCCAACGGGTGACGTCAGTGAAGGAGGCCCGGGATGATACCTTAGAGCGAGCAAACGAGGATGCTAACCGCCTCCTGGCTGATAAGGAGGTGGCCCGTCAGTTTACACGGAAAAGTGACCCCATGATCCGGGAGTTTGACCGGAGTCTCAAACGAGTGACGTTAAAAGAGCCATTTCACTGTCTCCCGTTACTACCGTCTCCAGAAGGTCACGGTCCCTGGCGCTCCCGGGCTCCGTGAGGAGGTTCCACGTCGCCCGTCATTGGCATGCGAAAACTCTCTAATAGCCGATACGTCCGTCTGTCATAGCCATTAGAGAGTTTTCGCATGCTACTGGTGGGCGACGTGGAACCTCCTCACGGAGCGCCGGGGCCCGTGACCTTGTGGATACGGTAGTAACGGGTGACGGTGAAATGGCTCTTTTAACGTCACCCATTCGAGACTCCCGGATCATGGGGTCACTTTTCCCTGTACACTACACTGATGGGCCACCTCCTTATCATCCGGGCCCCCCTCCAGGAGGCTGTTAGCATCCTCGTTTGCTCGCCCCAGGGTATCATCCCGGGCCTCCTTCACTAACGTCACCCGTTGACTTGCGAAAACTCTCTATTAATTGGTACTTTTTCAGTTACGTCATTTGTGCGTTTCAGTTGAGGTGGATTTTAAGGGAGGGGGGTTGATTTTTTTTTTGCTTGTATCAACCTCCACCATGATTGTCTTCAAAAGGAGAAAAATGAGGTATTGTGGGAAAAATCACACACGGTAGGTACTTTTAGAAAAAACTGTTTCTTTTTTTTATTGTCTTCGAAATAAATTCATACAGCCGCAATCATAACAATAGATTCTTCAAAAATAAAAGTAGGTACTTCAATAAATGTGTTTAAGATTCATAATCAGAGTCTCAAACTTGTCAGTGTTTGTTTACTTTCTTGTCCTGTGTGGAACTTCTAGCGTCCATAACATTCTCCGAGGATGCCAAGTTTGAGAGGCGATTTAACACTGTTATGATTAAACAAACTGCTTTATTTATTTATTTTTTTTTTTTTTTTTGAACGTTTAGAATATTAAGTAGAAAAAATAAAATCATAAAACCAAAAATCCATTTTTCTTCCATTTTTTCATTCTTAACTTTTCAGGATATAATTTTTTTCCAGCAATTCATTTAATAATGATTAACAGGACATTAAAAACATTTAAACCTCATTTTAAGTTCATACGACCTGCCTACCTTCCTGCTCCTGTTAAGCAGTTTATCAACAGATCAAAACTTCTACAATCCGCCAAAACTCGTAGGTACAATCTTAAGAGCTGGCGTTGGTATCATTCGACGCAGAATTCAATTTCCTACA
The DNA here is from genome assembly GCA_030264115.1 of Lygus lineolaris. Classification (NCBI taxonomy): domain Eukaryota; kingdom Metazoa; phylum Arthropoda; class Insecta; order Hemiptera; family Miridae; genus Lygus; species Lygus lineolaris. The sequence continues at coordinate 4,213,590 of JAEMON010000006.1, read as the reverse complement.
ACGTTTATTTCGAGGTATATTTCAATTTTCCAGATAATTTCCTTGTTTATTGCCCAAAAACACTCAAAAAACATCGAAAAAAGTGGTCAAGATTTATTCAGGGACCCTTAATATGTGGTATATTCGTGATCAGCGTGAAATTTCCTGTGAGACCTCAAACTAAGTCCGTTACGTTTCGGACCACCCTGTATATGTTAATATTAATTATATTGCTGATGGACTCGTTCTTTGCTTTGTGTACTCCGTCTCGAAGAGATCACCAGCTGCCAATACTGAGTAGACTAGGATGCTTGCAATTTATTTTTCATTTCTGTAATGATTAATACTGTTGAATTTTACGATGATTTTAGGTGTCAAATAAAAAGTCTAGTTCTTTTATCTTTGATTTAATTTGAAATATATTTTGTTACCCAGGAGATATTGATGGGAGTAACATGATGGTTTTGCAGTCATACAATAGTCCACATTATCCTTGAGTCTCTACTCTTACCCTTCAGGTTTTTCGCTTGTTCAAAAATTGTCTGGGTAATAAAGGGCTTTGGGCTGGTTGTATTCAATGTTTCCGCGAGATATACTTTGGCGCGGTGATTTTCATGTAAACTTGGCTTTTCAACGAGGGATTGACGTCAGCTTGAGGGACACTTCCTCCAGAAACGAGCGTTGGTGGATATCCTGAAATCAACCCTGACGGGCTCACGTACGTTATCCCTGGAAAGGCTTCAAAAGTATTTGCCGACACACTTGATGGGATCCTGGACCATCTTTCCAGTTCCATTTGCCTCGCGTAGTTGGGCGATATCTCTATCGGCCTACCAGTTGTCACTACGATAGAACCTTGCGGGTTAACAATGTCGTTACCTGTGAAACCCATTTGGGACAATCCAGATGCTACCATTGGATAAGACATACCGACATCGAACTGACGAGCTGCCGAAGCTGGCGCTTTAAATCCATACCTAAAACCATTGTTACTCGGTGCCGTTTGATATGGCCATCCATACTGATTTGATGGCTGATTTTGGACGGTCTGCAAACTTGCAGGCTGGTATTGAGTGATCTGAAAAGGAGATGGCTGAAGTTGTTCATAGTGGAAATTCACTGGTTGATATTGGACAGCCTGAGATCCCCCTGGCTGATACAACTGTACGGTTTGATGTGTTGATGGTTGGTATTGGCTGGGAATGCTTGGAACGATTGGTAGTTTGGATTGAAAAAATGGTTTTTGAACGGTAGGTAGTCCTTGAATACTCGTAATTGAGCTGCCGGGAATTCGTGTTTCGTACGGGGAAACAAGTCCAAGAGTTGGTTGATATCTGCCCAAAGTTTGACTGTACAGAGCAGGCAGCATAAAACTTGCAGTTTTTTGTGGTTGTTGAATATGGCTCGGGGTGTATCGATACTGGTTGCTCCATGGTTGAAGCGATGGGAAACTATTCACCTGAGGTTCTGCTTCGAATGTATGATGAGTTGGTGTGACTAATTGCATCCCATCTGAGCCACCCTCATCTTCAGCAGCTGTAAAATAGGTGACATTACTCAACAAAATTCAATCTTTGTTTCGTGTCATGCTTGAAAGTGTTTGTTTTTGCAAGTTTGAACCTTAAAATTAAAAAAATGGCTAGGGTTTTTCAAAATGTCAGTCCATTTCGAAGAAATCCAAGCCGGCCTGGGACCACCCTTTGTAGTGTGGACATGTCGGGCGGTCGGCTTTAGTTTCAGTTTGGGCGTTCGCTTGCACGAATAACATCTCTGATCAACGTATTTAGTCCATGGTTTTTTGTTCAATTATATTTGGGAAATGTATAAAATCAAATTTGTACGCATGAAATTTGTATAAGAAACAAATGAGGGAAACTATGTACCTACATTGCATCTATATGCCAACTATATTCGTCAACTTAATCAAGCAAAAAGTCGTTTTGAAATCACATAAAAATCATTCACCGACTTCATTGACTGCTCAAACGGAGAAGACCTCAAGACTATCTTATTCAAGACAATTAGTGTTGTTACCGACGGTTCCTGATTTTACTACAACGTCAATCAATGGATCCCCACGCGCATGTTCCACGTTAAATAGGCTTGAAGCCTGCTATATTAAATCTCAGCCCAATTATAATGTTTTTTATTTAACACGTTCACTGCATCTCAGAAAAACCAAACTTCTCACGGGTCTGCAAGGAAAAATCGATTTATTCGCAAAAGTCGAAATTTCTACTTCAATGATCGATTATAATTGTTTGATCAACCTGACGGTACAATGAGAGGTACCCCTACCTTCAGACACTGTCGAACAGTAATATTCGAGTAAAAATCGATTTTAGATTGCTCGATTAGCTCCCCCTGCGACCAAAATTCGGTCGTCGGTCGCTCCCCATTTTTGCCCGTTTTTTATGACCTGTCCATCGAGACAGTAGCGTAGTAACGGGAGGGCCCCGGGTACCAGCTCAGAGGGGGTGCCAAAAAATGGGAGATAAAGAAGGGGGGGGGGGGGGGGGGGGGGGGGGGGGGGGGGTTGGAGGAGGAACAGTAGGAACACACATTAGTTTTAGATGAATCAAAAGACAGGTGGTACACAGCCAAAAGGATGAAATAAAAACGAAATTTCTGCTAAACATCAGCGAACATCACAAAAAATTAAGCCCAGGCGGCTTAGATTTTTGGTTCCTAAAAATTCCGAACAAGTTGGAAGTTGTTTTAATCGATGTTGCTCCACTCCAATATGAGGAATTAGCCTTCGCATGAACAAAAGAAATTTGAGATCGGGCAAATACCTAGTTTCCGAGTTACAGACAGAAGTGTGCAAACACGAAATTTTCACTTTTTTGCCTACCTGGCTCTTCTCTTATTGAAGGGTAGATCAAAATTTCATGTATCACTTGTGATAGGAAATTTAATCAGCTTTCACATGAGAAAAAACAAACTGAAATCGGCCGAATAGGTATCTAGTTTCCGAGCTACGGGCTGAAACGTGTGAAGAAACGTGGTTTTTCGTTAGCAGGGGGGTGCATTTTTCCTCTAGTTTTTGACACATTACTGCCAGCTAGTGGTACGGCAGGCACTGTTCGGAGGGTCACAATGTGGTTTCCTAATGTGAAATTAGGTTCTGAACAACTTTCACTCCGTTATTTTTGTTGATTGGAGTGGCCGTTCAGAAGTTATAGTTGTTGAAAGTATTTTTTGAAAAAGTTGGAAAAAAATAGCCCTTTTCAACGAGCGATTGCGGCTTTACGGCTGAACTGTTGTTTTAGTAAGTAATTTGACGCGAAATTTAATGCTTTTTCATTTATAAAATGATTTTTTCCTGTAGGATGCTTCCTTAACGAGTCATGAGCGAAAAACCACAAAAGTAGACAATTTCGAGGTTTTTAGCCCCCAAATGTTAAGCCAAACTAGAAAACTTTCGCAAAGTTCTAATCCCTCATAATGGAGTGAAACAACATCGATTAAAACTATTTCCAGCTGGACGGCCTTTTTTTGACCTAAGCTGCCTGGGCTGAATAGCCATAAAAAGGATTATTTACACCACGGTGTATCTGACGTACTGTGTCTACTATTGTGTAATATGACGT
>JAEMON010000006.1:4156107-4169132 GCA_030264115.1 Lygus lineolaris | reverse complement strand
TCGCTAAAAGTCAAAATAATAAGGAAACGTGTTGATATTTGCCAGTCTAGAAAAATATCAAAACGAACGTGAACTTCTTGGTTAATAATGAACTTGGCTGATTTTTGTTTAATATCACGGTAGACGAAAAGCATAGCGTTGTTCCTTTTTTAGTGAGTAAGCTGAATATCAAGAGTATGAGCAGGGTCCGGAAGGTGTCCCGTATTTTTCGAACAAAAATCTAGAAGGCTCAAGTTAGGGGACTACATGAAAGCGCCTACTAACTTCTTTCCACCGATTCGGCCAGTCGTAGTTGTTTGAAATACCTACTAGCTACATAAACTCTCCGTGGTGAAACTAATATTTTTATATGAGAAAAAGTTCAGTCACTCAGCTTGAGTTAATTACCATATTTCCAAATAATATTTTAACCGATTTTTAATTTATTTATTTTAATATACTGAATCAATAACACTGATTTTTAATTTTTATTTAATTTAGTGGGTCATGATTATAGGAAAATGTTCACTTATTCCGAATGTACCACGTCTTCCTTATTACTATGGATGGATGCGTTTTTTATAAGCTATTATTCTGACCTTTAATTTACACCATTTGAGCCCTACGAATGTTCTAAAAAGTCTAGCCAACTAACTCATTCTTTCTTTGATATGTTTGGATTTTGGTCCATTTTGGACATTTTAGACCGTTCCTAGTTTCAAATATCTTAGTAGTATTGGCTTCAGAAATCAATTCAAAATTGTTCAAAATGGATTTACATTTTCTAAAAAATTGAGCACAGGTAGATTTCACCAAACATTTTGGACCCATTGCAGTGCAACAGCTTCATTTTCCACGAAAATTCGCTCAAATTCGCCGATCGATTCACCTGCTGATTGAGAAGACACTGCTAGCAGCGTCGTCACGCCCAGAGTCGTTCTCCCGGGAACGGAGTCGACGTCCATCCAAAACGACACCCACGAGATGACGACGATGAGGATGGTCGGAAGGTAGCTCTGAACCAAATGGAACCCCACCGATCGGCTCAGGTAGAATTCGGCGACTAAGCAGCTGTAGTTACCTGGAAATGTAGACAAAATCATCACACAATAACGACACACTACAATTCCTTCAAAAAAACTCAATTTTTTTAAATTTTGCTTCCGAGTCTACCGTAGGTAGTGGAAGCTTGGTTTTCAATTTGAAAATCGAAAAAATTGTTGTCCTCCAAAATTGAAAATTCCACTCGCATTTTATGTTTCAGAGCTTCTTGAACACATTTGCTTCCGTGTCTGTCTGTCTGTCTGTTAGAGAAATTTGAGAAAACATCATTTTTAGCCCAATTTTTGGCTCGCTGAATCTACTGTAAAAAGTTTTAAAATACGCCAGCGACTCTAAAATGTAATGCCCTTTCCAACGGTATCCTTATTCTCAATTTGACATTGTAATTTAAGGGAGTTATGTCCATTTTAAGGCCATGAGATCGAAATCATGATAAAACGTCTGTAAATTTGGGTGGGCAGTATAGCTCCTAACTCTTGTAGGCTCCTAACATGGACGTAAAGAATCAGTGAACATTTCATCGAAATTGGTAGAATAATTCCGGAGTTATGCCTATGACAACAAATTTAAATTATGCGCAAGCGCAGTAGCCATCACTCATCCAATTGTGGCAAAATCTTAGGTGATTTTCTTGGATTCAGCCCTCAACTACACGAGCGATAGGTATCGTTCCATTAAGAATTACTGAGAAATCATAGTTTCAGGGAATTCACGCATGCCCACACGCTATTAATGTTCCGAGGGTGATGAAATTGATAGGGGACCGTCACAGGGCTACCCTGTACCATTTCTAAAAATTTCACCGAAATTAGTCGAGTAGTTTGAGAGTTATGGCTATGGAACACATAAAAAATTGCGCATGCGCAGTAGGTATTACTGATAAAATCGTGTCGAAATTCATAGGTGATTGTCGTGGAGTCAGCTCCCAACTATTCTCTGCATATATGATGAGCGAAATAAGTCAATTACTAACTGAGAATCGTAGTTTCATGGAATTCACGTTTGGTCATGCGCTCATTACTAGTGGTCCGATGGAAATGCAATTCGTTGGAGACAGTCACGGGACCAACCGAAAAATTCACCAAATTCGGACTATGACTTCATATAGTTTTGCCTGGGATTAGGAATTGACCGCAGACCGACAGACAGTTGGACAGAAAGACACGGAACCAAAATTGTTCAAAAAGCTGTGAAACGTAAAAAGTGAACATTTTGATTTTGGAGGACAAAATTTTTTAAAATTACTTTCACGAATACAGAGCTTCCTACCTTCGGTAGTGAGGAAGCAAAATCTTGAGTTTAGTGGTTCTGAAAGTGGGACAACCAGTAGTAGAGGTAGGCCGCATATTTGAGGTCTGTCTTGGCCTTTTATTTCTCCTTGTCAACGGTGGCATTTCTCACATTTTCTTATGATGTTTTTGGGACGGGGAAGCCCTTTGTCACTTAGACCATAGTTGATTTGATTGTGACAGATTCCTCACTTAGGCGTTTCGCTAAGGCTTTCATTAAAAATTGTTTTTTTTTAGAGGAACGTTTCCTTCTTCTACGATTGAACCGACTTGAAAAGCGTGTTGGGAAATTCGTGATTGTAAAATTGGAGAATTGAGTAATTTGAGAGTTAAATTTACGATATGGTTTGATATGATGAGTTGTAATATGGTTTGTTTAACATAGAATGTTCCAATTTTTTTAAATCATTCTTCTAATTGGATTTATCCTTCTATGGTGTGACGGCTCTGGTAGGTACTTACTAAAATTAACCAAGTTTGAAGTATACAGTTGTACGCCCAACAGAACCATTTAACTCATCTTCTCGGCTGGAACTAATTTGTATCCACCACTCACCAAGTCAACTATCAACAACTCATTCATAATTACTTGTCCTGTTCAATCTGTCTATAAAAAGGTTGGTCTACTAGATATAACTAGCTAATGATAAGAGTATACTATACTTTTCCACGAACGAATGTTGAAAATCCTGATTCCTTTTGACTGATCCTGATTCCTTTTTCCTGATCCTGATTTCTTTTAACTGGACTTTTGATACATGGGCCCTTGACATTTACAATGAATAAATATTGAACCAAGCAAGTTTTAAAATTCTTGAATGACCTCACCGTTATACTTTCATTTTTCATGCACCCAGTGAAAGTTCCATTTTTTATTATTTTTCTAAAAAAAGACAATTGAATTTTAAATAAAGAAAAACCTACCGAACTTTGATAGGTAAAATACAAAACTACCAAAACATTCACATAAATTATTTTTTGCTAACTAAAAAAATAAAAAATAATAATAATAAATACGTTTTTTGCAAAAGCCGATTTTTTGGAAAATCTATTCTTTTCACCCGATTAATAATTAGTGTAATCGTTTTTAAGCTTTCGATTGTTGGCGACCGATTTTGCATCCCTAATCTTAGCGTACTGAGTGAGAACTGCAGACAAGTAGAAGATCCTTTATGGCATTTAGGACTAGTAAAGAGGTGGGTCGAAGCACAAGAGGTAAACAGGCACATAAATTAATCTGGGGGAATCCACATGATGGGAAAACTACCTACAACTGAGTATAATGAATGGGGGAACGCAGGAGTTAAGTGGGAATTATAATCTAAATAAAAGATATACGAACTCTAGATCTACACTAAATTGCCATTCTATTCGAACGGAACCCACGACACTAGATCAAAGCATCTCTGTTGAGGCCTGGAAATTGATATGGATTCTGCAAGCCAAACTCCATGTCACGGATACCTGACATTTCAAAAAATGTTCAAATTTGAGCAAAAATTATTTGCACACCATGGAAAAAAATTGTTTAAAAATGGAAACTGAATGTACAAACCTAAGTTTGGCAATACCATTCACAGAAAGCTTTGCAGAATGAAAATCGGTCCACCCGTTCCGGAGAAAAACGGAAATTAATTTTCGTTCATTTTGTAGCGCGACGTGGTGGCAGCTTTTGGAGAAAAAAGCGGGACATTTCGCCTTAAGGGTGCGCGGACGCCCGGCTTGGGAAGCGCCTCAACCATACTCCAACGCAGCTCAAAATCCTATTTATTATTTTTAACGTTCGTGATTTTGAAAGTCCATCGATTTACGTACGTTATACAACAATAGTTACATACTTTTACGATGTGAATCATAGCTTTAAGTTCATTCCATCTAGAGAAAACTGGAAGAAACTGGTGAAAATCAGATTTTTCATTGGTTTCTTCCAGTTTTCTCTGGATGGAATAAACTAAAAATTATGATTAACATCGTAAAGTATGTCATTATCTAATACCTATATAAAATTCTCGTGTCACAGTTTTCGTTGCCATACTCCTCCGAAACGGCTTGACCGATTTTGATGAAATTTTTTGTGCTTATCCGGTATCTATGAGAATCGGCCAACATCTATTTTTCATCCCCCTAAATGTTAGGGGTAGTCCACCCCTAAATTTTTTTTTATTTTTTAGACAACATTTTAAATTTCTATTTTTGTATGATACAACATACAAAAATACATACAATCCTCAATTTTCACCCTTCTACGATCAACCCTTATTTTTTAATAGCCACTGTCACGCGAGCGAAGCGAGCGTTTGGGATCTGGACAACCAACCGTCTAGAAATCCGGCCGTTAGTCCGGCCGAAGTTACGTGTAGTTACAGTTTATAGTTCTAGTTTCTGCCACCTATTTGTACTGGTGAATAATTCCTACACAGACTAATCCCTCTCTCTTTCTCTCTCTAATTTAATCGTCCGACTCTAATTCCGACGAGTAAAAGGGTTAGGTAGTATAATTGATTCGATGGCTAACAATAAAAGGGAAACCCTGTAGTGTTGAAAAGTTCAAAGTTGTTAGTGTTCGAAAGCCTATCCCACACCTACTCTGATGCCAACTTATTGTCCGATTATAGTCCGCTGACAAGTTCCGAAGTTGGCGACCGCCAAAGACCCCTTCACGGCCATTCAGTTCGGGAACAACCTGTTTTAGGCAGCGGTGAACCGACGCCCGTAAACTCAGCTGAAGTTGGAACCATTGCCAATTGTTATGAGTGAAAGACCTATCAGAAGTTGTAACGCTACAGTCTAGAAGATTAACGTACCAATTTGAAAGGACTCCTGACACTCGGAGGCGGCGATTTCGACGATTTCAAATTGCGGCATCCGGAGTCCCTTTCCCATGATGACGGGGTTCTGCGTTTTCCATTCCAATCTCAGCTCTTCAATAGTTTTGGAAACTGAAATCATTAAGTTGACGTCACTTCTTCAGGCATAATATATGGCTCATATCGTACCGAAATGAATTAATTTTGATTTTAGCATATTTTTAACGCTTTGTACCTACAAAGAAGGGAAACTGTACTATGGTGTAAATGAAGGGTAAGGGGAAGGAACAAGGAATGTCACAAAAAGTTTTTTTTAAATACAAAAAGCAGCTTTTAGCGAATTTGTGAAGAAAATGAAGCTATTGCAATGGCTTCAAAATTTAAATAACAAAAATTTTTGGAAATTTTCTCTATGGAAATCCGTCTCAGACCATTCTAAAACGATTCCTGAAATTTAACACTTTTTTATATGTGTTATATTTTAGTGTGTGTGTCACTCCAGACGATTTATCTACCCGATGGATCGAGATAAAAAATCCAAAAAAATTTAAAATGTCAATAATATCAAAAGTAAGTATGAGTTCGTTTCAAGGACCAGAATTTTTGGAGTACCCCATGGGGTCAAATTTTGAAAATTTAGTTTCAAAAATCGCTAAAAAACGGGTTTTTTGCAGTTTTTGTTGTGAAATACCATCCTAAACATAGGAACATAAATATGGTATATTCAGAATCAGCGTGAAATTTCCTATTAGAATCACCCACCAAATCGGTTGAAATCATTCTTTCGCTCAATCGAAAATTCGCTCATCAACTCATGCTGCATGAATGGAACTTTTCATTTTGAACTAAAAAAATCAATATTTTTCACGTTAAAGTAGAAAAAAAAAAACAAATTCCGACACCCATGAGTTCCATTTAACATAATGTAAAAATGTTTTGACTCCGAATACTACCATAATGCGCTATAGAGATCGAATTTGGAATAAATGGACATTCCCTGTTCTTTCCCTCGACCCTTGAAATATGAGGTAGCCTTATGAACAGGGATGGGATTTATATGTCACTAAAAAAGCTGTTTTATGCACCTAAGATACGTTGCTAAAACTCGAAATATGCAATTGAAACCGCAAAATATGCCATTGATAAAATATAGTGGTAAGGGCAAATGTGTTTGAAATGTCCAAACATTTTGTGAAACACAATGTAAAAAAATATTTATACTTTTAACAGCAATTCCCTTCCCATTCCCATGATGACGGAGTTCTGCGTTTTCCATTCAATTTCAGCTCTTCAATGGTTTTGGAAACTGAAATCATTACGTAGACGTCACTTCTTCAGGCATGTGGCTCATATTAAGCGAAATGAATTAATGTTGATTATTTGAATAATTTGATTAAATGATTAATTTGATTTCTGATTTGATTTTTCATTTTAATTGATTTTGATAAATTCTGATTTGATTGATTTTGATTTAATTTTATATAGATTTGATTGATTTATGATGTTTTACATTTTGGGGGGAAATAGTTGGGTAACAAACAATACCAAATTGACTTAAGGACGTCCATCCAAACGATTTCTCCATGAATACAAAAACGAGGGTAGTTAGATACTTGAAGGAACCTCAAAAATCACGAAAATATACAAGACGATACAAAAAGGAAGCTAAATATCAAAAGAATCACAAAAAAATAGAAAAATTGACAGGAAAATTCCTGAACTGCTGTCAATTTACTGGATGCTTTACATAAAAAATTCACAAATCGTTTTAATGTCAATCAACGACTCTTCCACTCCGGTTTCGGTCTCCGAATGAAACAAAAATGGTGACAAGGACCATCTCTAGATTTTAGGGAGAAAGGCATCGCCGATCTTCCTGGATTTTTTTAAATTTTGAGAAACATCTCTCAACTACGTTTTTTAAAATTATTTCTTTATTTATCTTCCAATTTTTGGGGCGTAAATCCTGAAAAATGCATTTATATGTACTGAAGTCTAGAATATGCAACAAACTCTAAAATATTCATTAATATGCAAAATAAAATATGCATTTTTGAAACCAGCTTTGTGCGAATTGGATGAATACCTTTGAATCTTTTGAAAACTCCTTTAGGAGAGGAATTTATGTTATTACAGGAAAATCCCATCCCTGCTTATGAACCTCACCCTCTAAATCTAGTAAATCAATAGAAAAACGGCGTGAATGGTTTGGGTCAATTGAGAACACATTACTCGTAATTTCCATCTCTAAATGACAGGTGAATTATCATAAATGATATGGTTTTTGGGAAGGGGAATTCCTTTAGTGCTACGCCGTTTTTGAGGAAGTAACTCCCCTTCCCAAAAACCGCATCAATATGGAGTTCGACAAATTGACCGAAAAAAACAACGAAATTCAAGGATCATAATAATATTATTAATTTATTAAGCTCTGAAGTAGGTGGTTGAAAATTTACTTACAACTGGCCACTTCCATGGTGCAAATTTGATTGTCCAAGGGAAATTTCGACAGATCCATCATGCATGAAAAAGTGAGCTTCAATCTGAAATAAATATATCTGAATCATTTATGAAATAAAATGTAAAAGAGTGGAATAAAATGGAATCAAGATGGTTCACACGAATCAAATCATACATAACCTCAAATATTGTACAGTCAATTCGTTATGCGCTCTATGTATCGTACATGATCTGCCAGTTGTGTGCAGGCACAAAGGCTACCGGTAGCAATACTATCATGGGAATTTCAGCGAATGATTAGGTGATATCGTAGACGGTCCCCAACGATTTTAATCGAGATCCGAACGATTTCAGCCTACTGCGCAAGCTCAAACGTGGATTCTTACGTTCATGTGAGGAAGCTGAACCAGCCAAATTGGCAGACGTTTCACTGATGATAGCCTAAACCCCCTTCTCAAGCTTATGGTCTTACCGTCAAAATCGGTTCAACATAGTAACTCATTATTTTCTTGGAAATGTTCATTACTCAACCATGTGTTCTCTATATTTTGTAATGGGATCTAAAAACTTCATCGTGAATGATGGGCGGGCACTGTCAATAACCATAATTATTATGAACATGCACATGTAAGTAAATGAAGTAGTATTGATTCCACAAAGATGGCAACAGGTCTGATAGGCACGTCTAAATAGGTCTTCAGGTCGCGAACATGGGTATAATTGTTTACGGCAGGGATTGAATTGAGATTCTCAACTTCTCACCTATACCATCAAGAAATGATCATTTTATGATAAAATCTACGATTATCAGGCATCAAAATGAGAAAAAGTATTGATATTTGTGAATTTTCTTAAAGATCCTAGTCTCAATTATCAACTTTTGAGAATTTTTTATTTTTTCAATTTTTGAGAATTTGTCTCACAAAATTTTCTCAATTCTCATTATTTTATTCAAATTTTGTATTTTAAACGTCATTAAGTTGGCATACCCCTTGACTCGATCTGTTCACTGCTTCATTGAACCACAAGAGTGTTAACGTAGGGTATTTCAGCTCAGTTTTCAGCTCCATGGGAAGAACACTTCTTTTCCTTAAGGAAATTTCCCTAAGAATTTCTTTCTTTAGTTGACCCAAAGAGTTTATGGGAAGTATTGCCCTGAAAAGAAAGTATTGGCCTAGTTAAGGTATAATAGGCCTAAAATGAAATTTCTGTACTTCGGCCAGTGTATAGGTACCTAATAGGACACTGTACCTATCTTCACATTACATATAGATGTATGAATATGAGCAAATTTTCAAAGGACTTAATTAATAGTTTTCGGACCCATTGCGATAGCTTCACATATGCTAAATTTCCTAAAAAGAGTAAACAACGGTTTCTAAACCATTTAAATTACCAAACAAAATTGAAAAATTGCGTTGAGAATCATTTTTGAGAAAAAAAATGTTTCTCAGTGAGCGAGAATCATATTTGAGACAAATAATTATCGCTCAGTGAAAATTCTCAAAATTTGAGAATTGAGACTCAAAATTTAATTTTTCTCAAAAGTTGAGAATTTTCAAAATTTGAGAAATTTAGAAATTTCATAAAAAATGATTCTTGGGGTTAATCTGGCACTAAGAAACACTTTGTAACTTGCATCACAATATGCCTCCTAAATTATCATTACCATGATATGAGAAAAATGAGCCTCAAATTCAATCCCTTTTTTACGGAGGTAGGTACCTTACTGATAGGTTAGGCTCTAATGTTATAATCAATATGCAAGCTCTGGTTGTACTCGAAATTGCAGTAGGTACGATAATTGGATAGTGATAACAAAGGTGGCTTGGTCGAGGAGATCTATTCGTATGCATAAGACGCCCTGACGTCACAGTGGATAAGGGATCGTTGGTCCATTCGCCAACTAATTGGGTTTGTTATGGTAGTTTGATGAAGAATTGATTGAGCAAGGTCTCATGATGGTAAACGGTTCTGTCTGATTAGCTTTCTAATGGAACGCTGGAGAGCTCGAATTTTCATCCTCCTGTCTCTGAATAAATTAGGAGTGATAATTGGGAACTCACGCCATTTTTTTAATTTTTTCTTCTGTAAAGAAATGACCTGAAAGGAACAAAAACGAAGGCGTTTTGCTGGAAAAGTGATTTTATAAATTAAGGAATTTATTGAAACTTGGTCGTTTTGAATTCCTGCCCAGACCTAACTGGCGTCATAAGAATGGAAGTAGGAAGACGTTCCTACTTCCATGTGGTTCTCAGCACCAGATGTAATAATAATAATAGCTGTGATGCTATAATGAATCGAGATTACTGTTTCTTAATTACAGCAATTAGTGCACTGCAGTTAATAATCACTTTATTACAAGAGGGCAAGATGGCTAACAGAAGATGCACAGCTATACGTATCTGGGATCAGTTTGTGTATCTAATTGGGTAATTGTTCAAGTATTAAACTAATAAACTAAGAAAATCTTTCAAATTAATCCCAGAAATTATAAAATTAAAATATTTATTACGTATTATCACACAGACAGGCTGCCTGAATCTGCGCTCAAACTGTGGTTACTTTCTGATCAGGTTAGAAAGAACTTCTCATTTTTGTTGTAAAATTTTTTCGATTTCGTTTTTCATTGCAACTATTCAACTTTTGCATTCGATTTGTCTGTATAGTCGGTTGAGGGAAAGGCGAATTTAGCATTACCTGTCGTTTTTTCTTATGTCAGTTAGAAAAACTAAGCTCCGCTCCACATTTATAGGAAATTTTTTGCGCTTATTCCAAATATACCCCATGTTCCTACGCCTAAAATAGTGAATTAACTGCGTAAACACCAAAAAACCGGGAAAATTCACGTTTTTGACCATTGGAACCTCCCAAAATTATTGTTCACAAAAGAAAAGTTAAAGACCTAAGACTTCTGCTTCGAATGAGACCAATGCCAGGTAACCAACACAGTTATTTTTAAAAGTTTTCCTTTTTCAGTCGTGAACACGAAAAAAGTCGAGAAAAAGGAAAACTTTGAAAAACCACCAACAATTATGGGTACTCAGTTGGTGAGCCAGCGTTGGTCTCATTCGACGCAGAAGACTCAGGCCTTCAACTTTCCTTCGATACAAAAATAATTTTGGGCATTTTCAATGGTCGAAGATATGAATTTCCTAGGTTTTTTGATGTTTACGCAATTAATTCGCTATTTTAGGCATAGGAACATGGGGTATATTCGGAATCAGCGCAAAATTTCCTATAAATGTGGAGCGGAGCTTAGTTTTTTCCGGATCAGCCCCACTGTGCGGCGGCTGTTTTTTCTGAGATTCTCATTCAAGTTTTTTCCTCTTAGAAACGACTAACTATTCTTTCCATGCTCTAATCTGGTTGTCCAGCCCCAAATAACAAGAAATGTATATTTACAGACTAATGAGTGGAGTATTTTTGTTTTATTCGCTCGAAGCTGTGAAATGCAGGTAGTTGTACATTTTATCAAGATGACAAATATTACTCAAATGAAAGTACAAATATATTATCACCTACTCAAGAATGAAGGTAATCTATTATAAATAAAACTCTGTTAGCGAATTTTCGAAGAAAATGAAGCTATTGCAATGGCTTCAAAATTTTTGTAATACAATTTTTTGACAACTTTCTTCATGGAAATCCGTTTCAGACCATTCTAAAACGATTCCTGAAATTCAACTCTTTTTAATATGTATATATATGTTTATATATATATTTATATATATATTTATTTATATATGTGTCTCTCCAGACGATATCTGCCCGAGGGATCGAGATGAAAAATCGAAAAAAAATTTAAATGTCAATGATAACAGAAGTAACTGAGTTCGTTGGCCAGAATTCTTGGAATACTCCAAGGGGTCAAATTTTGAAAATTTAGTTTCAAAAATCGCTAAAAAACGCGTTTTTTGAGGTTTTTGGTGTGAATTACCATCCTAAACATAGGAACATTATGGTATATTCGGAATCAGCGGGAAATTTTCTATAAGAATCACCTACAAAATTGGTTAAAATTATTCTTCGGAAATTCGCTCACCAACTCATGCTGCATGAATGGAACTTTTTTTTACTATTATTACTGCTGTACGGCGTGAGTGCCTACCTTCTGTCGGAATTCATACTTATTTTCTATTTCATGCATGAAATGATGATTAAGGTGGGGCTTTAGGACCAGTTAAAGTGTCCCGAAACAAATACGACCGGGTTAGGAAAATAGGGTGGGATCAAAAAAGGTCCTCTCCGTGAAAAATCTCTAACACAAAGTAATTCCCGTGGACTGAATATACCGGCCTCAACGTTTACAAGTGAGGGCCGCATTTTTTGAATTCTCTTTTCACGACACCATTCGTTAGCTCGAGGGTACCTAGTTATTTTACGTAACGGTTGCAGTGGGAAAAAAAGTCTCATCTCTACAGGCTTTGGGCAACGGGTTTTCCTCACAAAAAAAAAAAGAAAAAGAAAAAGAAATTGAAACTGCTTGGGAAGGAAAATACCGGAAAAGTATACCTACGAAGTAGAGGTGCTGCAAAAACGTAATGTTTGCTCTAAGATTGTGATTTCAATTCCATTTCATCAGTTTTCATGGCAGATAGCAATATTTCTAGTTTTAGCTGATTTTCGAGGTTAATTCAGCTATTGCAACGGCTTCAAAATTTTAGTCATGCAAATTTTTAAAATTTTTCTCCATGGAAATCTGTTTCAGAATATTGCTTTTGGGTACCCATCGAGAATAGACTTGGTGGGTTGAGGGTGGAAGTGAATATCGGCTTTCCTGGTAAGTAGATTTAATCGTTCTTCATTTCATTTCAACATGTTTCGCAACATTATTGCCTCATCAGGGAGTATACAACAATTTTGCTCGATAGGTGCGGGCTTGTCCGCCTGGTCAGTAGTCATTTCTGAAGGTACAGTTGGTGGTTAGAAAACATATAATATGCTTTTAGCTCTATTATGGTCCTATTACGAGGAAGTGAAGTGGAGATGAATATTCGTAATTTATTCATTTTTTATATTTTAAAATTGTGAATTCGCAAGAGGGGCACACTTCTCATTGATCAGTCATCACTCATCACCAAGCATGGGGCGGATATTATTACATCATGTAATTTGAATCTACTCACCCGGAAGAAAAGCCGATGTTCACTTCCACCGTCAACCCACTAAGTATGAGACCATTCTAAAACGATTCCTGAAGTTACCTAATAAATTTTAAGTAATTTATTGTTCATAGTACTAAAGTACCTATGTGTTATTCCAGACGATACCCAGGATCGAACTTAAAAAAAAAAATTCAATAATAACAAAAGAGAAGATGAGTCCATTGGCCAAAATTGAGGGCAAAAAAACGTGTTTTTTGCGGTTTTTGTGTGGGACGACCGGCTTGAGAAGCACCCATGCCTCAAAACGCTGCAAATTATTA
>JAEMON010000006.1:4124847-4136772 GCA_030264115.1 Lygus lineolaris | reverse complement strand
AACTCTCCGATAATAATAATTACAAGAAGGTACCTACTGAATGAATTACCTACTCATTGTCGCCAAGAGATGATCGTGAACTTCGCGGTTAGTGAGTATTTTATGTCAATAGGATCTTTGTAGATGGGCGATCTATACAGAAAATAATAAACCGTTGTGTAATAATTTGCAGCATTTTTAACAGGTTAATGACATGATGTTTTTCGAACCCCGAGGTGTAGAGGGATTAGATTGAAGGGGGCTGGAGTAGGGCCCCTGCAACCCTGAGGCCTTTAGTGTTGAGGGATTAGATTGAAGAGGGCTGGAGTAGGGCCCCTGCAACCCTGAAGGCCTTTAGTGTTGAGGGATTAGATTGTAGAGGGCTGGAGTAGGACCCCTGCAACCCTGAGGCCTTTAGTGTTGAAGGATTAAATTGAAGAGGGCTGGAGTAGGGCCTCTCCAGCCCTGAGCCCATTTTTGTAGAGGGTTTAGATTGAAGGGGGCTGGAGTAGGACGCCTGCAACCCTGAGGCCATTAGTATTGAGGGTGTTGCAGCACACCTGATGTTGTTATTTAATAAATAATAAAATTTCCAAATTAAAACTATCGTTTGTATAAAGCTTTGTAAATAATATCTTGTAAATTGAATTAATATTGCAAGTATAAATAACTTGCATGTTGTTATATTACCCTCTCAGAATAACTGGGTTGGTGGGGAGGGTTGAAAAATAATGTCATATCGAGCCGAATAAGTGCCATATTTGTGCCAAAATGAGTGCCATATTGCTATATTTTTCAGGGCCCTATTACCCAAAAATAAGTGCCATATTGTGAAGGGCTCTGCTCATAAGCCTAACCAGTTAGGCGGTGTAGTTTTCAAAGACCCTCGTCAGGGTACATAGAATTGTCTGAGAGGATATTCCATCGACAGAGGCTCGCAGGCTGAGTCCGCTCGACTGCCCTCTCTAGAGGTTCGACGCACTTTGTGTCCTTTTTGCACAATTCAAATTATTAATAGCTTCCTCTAACAATTCAATAGGGGGGGGGGGGGGGGGGGGGGTATTTTTTCCTTGATTGCTGTGGTATGTACCAATACATTACAACTCATCATTCTTTTACGATTATAGGATTCTGTCACTCTTCAATACATTAACGAGATTTCCATTCGCCTTCGCCATGATCACTGGCCTGCTAACAATTGGGATTTCCTTGTACAGCATACTATTGGTGAGTATATAAAACTATGAGAAGCACTCAAAGATTCATGTTTGTGATTTTCTGTCAGACCTAGGTACCCTAAACAATTACATTTCCATGGTGAACATTAGTGTTAAGTCATGACGTAATGACTCGATGAACATTTTTAGAAGGAATAATGAATTTCTCGAATTGTACGGGGGATTTTTACAAATAATTTGTAAAAATCCCTCGTACAATTCGACTTTCACTCACGCTTTCTTCGGCATTATGAAAATCCATCACGGTTTTTAGGCGCCAGGTATGATAGGCATGTATTGTATAATCCTTTAGTGTATTTTAAAAAAAAATTAATTAAGGTAGAGGGACTGTTGGGTTCTGAGTCTCAGCTACCCCCCACTGCGATCTTTAAGATCTATTGTGGGTTTCAATAATCGCTAAAAAACGTGTTTTTTGAGGTTTTTGGTGTGAGATACCATCCTAAACACAGGAACACATGGTATATTCGGAATCAGCGTGAAATTTCCTATAAGAATCACCCACAAAATCGGTTAAAATTATTCTTTGAAAATTCGCTCACCAACTCATGCTGCATGGATGGAACTTTTTTTAATTGCATACACATAGTGATGTACCTACCTTCTATTTATGAAAGCACGACCACTGTCGACTGACGATTTAAATTTCAATTTCAATATAGGGATTGAGGAGGAATGAAATCGGAAATTGTATAACGTTTGCAATAACTTTATCTGGAGAAACTCTAGCAATGTTCCTTCAATGTGTGCTTGGAGCTGGGCTAACAAAGCAGGTATTTGTATGTATAGGTACTATACACGATTTTTATACACTTTATATTGGCGAACGTTATTGAGGCTCCTATAGATTTTTCCTGGACTCGAGCACCTTTTGTGAGTCTGTCTAACTGTTTGTTTGTGTGTACCACGCTAATAGGGGCCGGTATTTATTGGTTTTTCGACTTGAAGTTTCAAGAGCAGACTTCTTAGAACCACTGAATTCGTTGTACAAACATATTTTTGGCAAAATGGTAGCTGTAGTTGTACTGTCGTGATAGTTGGCCTCGAAATCCTAGAGCATAGAGTAGTAGAGAGTAGAGTCCTAGTACAGAAACTAGTTCAGACCAATGTACATTATACTAACTAAAACCGGGTTCACATTAAGCCGCAACGCCGTAAAACCACATAACCGTAAAACCGTTCATATGGAGCTTCAACTGAAGGCGCAAAGGAAGAACAAAATTCGATCAGCTTTGCTGCGCATAATCTAATAAGCAGATCCGCAAATCCGTAAAGCCGTAAAATATTCAGATTTATGAATCAGGTATAGTCAGGTTCAAAACAAGTTGACCGCAAAGCCGTAAAGAGGGCGAACAGCTAATTAGCCAATCAGATCCAATTACGGTATTACGGACTTGCGGTTTTGCGGACGAGATTACGTCGTTGAGGTTTAATGTGAACCCGGCTTAAGGATCATTATGCTATTCAGAAATGATCGCTACAATGCTTTTGTAAGGAAAGTATTGAGCACCAGGTATTTCACGAACGAGGTTTCTTGAAACATACAGTAAATTGGCAAAATGTGAATGAATAAATAACATGATAATTATAATAACAACAATGACTTAGGGTTGGGTTGAGGGTGAGGATAGATAGGCTTCCTCGTTTTGGTTTGTTTTTCATACGTAGTTGTATTTTCGTATATGCGGGCCAAGCGCTTTCGCTTCTATTGAGCATCATCAGGGCTAAAATTTAAAATAGTACAGGAAGGTATATTACATATTAGATATATTACAATGACTTTGGGTTTTCCATCGTGGCACTGCACTTCGATCTCCCCGAAACTAAATCCTGCCTACGGACTTAGTACCTACGTGCATACCTACTAAGCACTATTATGCTTGAATTGCATTTTTACAGTCAGAAATCCTGCGAGATCAACTCTACTTCATAGAATGGTACAACCTCGATTTAAAAAACAGAAAACTATTCCTCAATTTTCAAACCGCCGTCACGGAGCCTTACGTGGTCAAAGCCGGTGGAATTGTAGATTTGAACATGGAAACATTTTCTTC
The DNA here is from genome assembly GCA_030264115.1 of Lygus lineolaris. Lineage (NCBI taxonomy): Eukaryota > Metazoa > Arthropoda > Insecta > Hemiptera > Miridae > Lygus > Lygus lineolaris. The sequence continues at coordinate 4,133,504 of JAEMON010000006.1, read as the reverse complement.
AGTAAGTACATATAAGTAAGTCGGGTCTGAGGAATGGAATTAGCAATTATACAAGGCCGATTCGGGAACTGTCGGTGATCCCAAAGGTGTTGGAAAGTTTGGTTGTTGAGGAGCATCATGGATTCCTGTCGGGAAGGTCAGTTGAGAAATTCGTTCTTGAGACTATAGAACCTGGATATCAGGTGGATGCCCTGTATACCGAGGCCTTGGACAAGTTTGCATCCATCCACTGGTGGAGAGGCTGAGAGTTTTGGGCATTGATGGTGTTCTGTAGGACTGGATCTCCTCCTATCTAGTATATATCTTGCCGGAACTAGATTCTCTGCATCGGAATTACACATCAACGCTATTTCCTGTTCTCTTGCAGGTGTTCCCCGTGGGTCCCTTATTGGGCCTATTTCTTCATTTTCTACACGGACAGCCTTCCTGATCATCTCCATAATGTGCATTTCTTGTTATATGTAGATGACCTCAAAATATTCCGAAAAATCCTTGATGTATCCCCCAGGGCTCCCGGACCTATTTCCCCTGAGCGGGCCCCATTAGTGCTAGCAGCGCCTCTGGTGAGGACCCGCCTCAGAACATCCAGAGGAGGGCGCCAATAGAGTCAGTCTCCATGGAAGAAACAGAAACAAATTCCACTCAATGTAACATTCGTGCAGGGAAAATATCCCTGCTACTACAGCACTCTAGCAGGGACGTGTGGAACTAGAAATATAAATAGATTTTTAAAGATCGAGTTAATTATCAATTCTGTACAGTCCTGCATTTTTGCCATTATTGTAATCGATATCCAGAGCTCAGTATTCATATGACTTTGATGGTATTGAAGTTGAAATGCATCAATGTACCCCACAAGTTTCAGGATTTAGGTGACTGAGGAACAGCGGGTCCCAAAGTCATATGAAAATGGCTGATCATGAAGAAACATAAACTGAGAAAGAGCAGAAATTATAATATTGTGTAGAAAGCTTTAGAAACGTGAGAAGCAAGTGGAAATGTTGACTAGACAAAACATTTTTTCATTTTTTGCACAATTCCTTGCTACCTTTGGTTGTGAGGAAGTAAAAATCGTTGGAAGGCAGCACCATGGTTCGGGAGGAACAGCCCTTATAATTATTAGTTGTACTAAGAGTATCAGCTCGTCGGGGCTAGGGTTCGGGTTCGTCGATGCGAAACAAAAAGCTGCACAATTCTGGATATCAAGTGGAACTTCCTTGTGACCTTTTATATTTTCTTTTGGAATTACACGTATTGAGCGTGCCTTGTTGTTCTCCTTTCAAACACCCTGGTTCCTCAACAAGATGCACAACATACCTACTGACAGGTAAAAGACTCGTTCTAATTTTCTTTGAGTTATTTGATAGTTAGTGGACACGCTACCCCTTGGTTCACTTCAAGCCTTCTCAAGGCTCTGATAGTTCTGCTTTCTAGTAGGCACATCTTAGCCCCCTGACTCCACACCACAGCTTACATATCTGATGATCTCCCACTTCAACGCAGTATAGACTCCTTCAGTGACTTCTGTACTGATCACTGCCTGGAAATCAACACAAATAAATACGCAGTGTCTCTAACGAGTGGATCGTGTGAGGGACTTCTGAGTATTGATTGACTCCAGTTTTTCTCACAATGTCCACACCATGAAAATAGTTCCGAAGGCTCGGCTTTCTATATAGGACCACCCGACGTCTCAAAACTGGTACCCCACTCCAGATCCTCCACTGCTCGATGGTGTGAAGCCATCTAGAGTTTGGGTCCTCTCTTCCGAATTCAGCTTATTCGACGTATACATCGAGTAAATGCTTAGAAAGAACCTGACACAAATTCCTCAAACTGGCTTTATATAAAAATGAAAGGCTGCGGACGATTTTTCTGACGAATCCAAGAGGAGGGTGTTGAGGCTTGACAATTTAGAACAAAGACGATTCCAGCATGATGTTAGCCTCTCTCAAAGATTCTTCCTTGGAGAGTTTGGGGGGGGGATCATACATTTTTTCAGGCATATCAGAAGGTTAATTATTGGAAGTAATAAACCAAAAATGGAAATGGGTTCATCCTTTCCAATCATAAACCGTCACAGAGGGACAGACTCATGCCGATTTATGATTTTTTTCTTTTTTTCCATTCAAATATGAAAAAAGATGTTTATCCATTCATATATAAATTAGTTGTATCCATTCATACAACCCCAATTTCATATTCTCTGTTGTTTTATAAGAATAACATTAATTAATTTTTGTATTTCAGATTATGAATTCCGCTTATTCGTTTTTCAATATTATGCGGACGATGGAATGAGAGGTTCCGTGGATGGTCTGAAACAACAAGTACCCACCTAGTCAACCACATGCATCTTAGGTATAGGTACATGCGCATTTTCCACACGTTTATGCCCCCTTTCCCCGAATCATGAATTTTCTTGTAGAATTCGAAACTGCGATACACTAAATGGGGGCACAATAGTGATTTTAGAAGATATTTTATCAGTTTTTTTGTGACAAATTTAACTAAAGTACTTGGTGCTGTGAGGGATAGGTCACATGGAGTTACTTGGATTTTTGTACTGCATTTGTATTGTATATTTGTACTAAAATCATCAAGTACTTACCTTACTAATATTATTATATTAAGTGAGGGTGGATTATCGGTAGTGTTTTGCCAATAAATCTTTTTTTTGGAAGGAAAATCACTTGTACTGAACATCATTACCATCCCAACCAAATAATAAAAGCTATAATATATGCTATAACGTGCTATAATTTATCACACTTCTTCTACCATAAACTAGGTAATTTATAAAGAAAATATCAGCAATTTTGTGATATTTCCAGGGTTTAAACTACAGTTGACGTAGGTAAGTATACCTTCACTTTTACGTAGGGGTCCTAGTTGCATGACCATTTGCGACATCTTCTAGTATTTTTACCAAACACTGTTTGCCGAGCAATTGATGATTCTAGCGAATTTTCGAAGAAAATGAAGCTATTGCAATGAGTTCAAAATTTTTGAAATGCAAATTTTTGAAAATTTTCTCCATGGATTCCGTTTCAGACCATTCTAAAACGACCGTTCAGGAATCGTTTTAGAATGGTCTAAAACGGATTTCCATGGAGACAATTTTCAAAAAAGGGCATTATTTAAATGTTGAAGCCTTTTCTTCGAAAATTCGCTAAATGAGGAAGCTATAATACTGCAGACCCAACTTCGCAGAAGTTTTACGATTGTGGCCTTAGTAAACATGATGAAAATTTCCTAGTTTTAAGAAACCTTTTATGAGTCAATCAAACTTGGGTTGTAGATTACGCCATAAAGGAACACATTTGTTGTTATTTTACTATTCATAATAGTCTCACCATTTCATTTCATAGCCTTCGTAAACGTATTTCACGAGAACTTGCCGTCGGTTTTCACAATTCATATCCGCCACGAACCTTCCCATCCTAAATCTGCCTTATTTCCAGACCTCATGCCGCTTTCCAAGTAGGTACTCTGAGAGAGCTGCTGTGAAAATTTTGAGGTCATTTTGATTGTCCTCAAAAACGATTGCCTGATGATAATATTGTTCTTTGAATATTAGGTGAACACGTAATTTTGTCGACAGTGACTTAGAATGTCGACTGCCTTTTCAGACTGGCTTCGATCCGAAAAGTGTTGTTGTGTAGCTCCATAATCTTCCATGTTCTCTTTGATGGGGGTGTAGAGTTTGTGCTCAAGCCTGAGCGATACTGCATGTGGTACATGTAGCGATTGCAGTAGAAGAGATACTTAACGCTGAAGTGATACTCTACAGGTTTTCTTTATTATAAGAGAAGTAGAAGACCTCTGAGAATGAGAATTCTGAGTCGAATGAGACCAACGCCAGCTCGCCAACACGGTTACCATGATTTCGCCAAGTTTTCCTTTTCAGGCGTGAACACAGAAAAAATAAGGAAACGGTCCAAGTAAAAAACGTCCCTATCTTTACACTAGGCCACTAAGAAAGTGGCTGAGTCCACCTAAACATATGTACCAAAGAAATTAATAAATTGAAGACTCCATGATTGTGTTTCCTGAACGGAAAATGGTACCTCCAACCCATTCACACAATAGGAGTATATTTGGAATCATCGCAAAATTGCCAATAGACTTGGAGCGTAGGTAGCCTAATATTTTACGGATTGGCCACACTGTATGACTTAGCAAGTTCTAAATTCAAGACCCCTTTTCCCCTTTTTGGAAAGCTCTCACTGAGACCATTCAATTAAAAAAAAAAAAAAAAAAAAAACGTCTGCCCCGTTGGGTGTGGCACATAGCTTCCTCGTATCCATAACATGATTTTATATATAACATGTATGTTAAAAAAATCATCAAACGGATTACTAACTGCACAATCCCTGAATATTCCATCGAAATCGGATGAAAATTTTCGAAGTTATGCATGCGCAGTGGGTACAACTGATCCGGTCTTGATGAAATTCATAGGACATTATGGAATCTCCAATCCTAAACTACACTCCAAATTTGACCGAAATCGGATCATTAGGACGCGAGAAATTGATGTTTCGAGGATTTCATGTTTACGCATGCGCAGAGGCTACCGTTGGTCGGCTGGTAATGAATATCATAGGGGACCATCTAGGGCCTAACCCGCGTAATCCCTGAAATTTTCATCAAAATCAGATGGAAATTGTGGAAGTTATGCGTGTAGCAAGGATTCCGGGACACACAGACAGACGGACGGACAGACACGAAACCAAAAAATTGTTCAGGAAGGTCTAAAACGTAAAACGCGAGTTGAAATTTTGATTTTGGAGGTAAACAAAAAATGTTCAAATTTCAAAAGTGAAAACAATGCTTCGGCTACCTCGGTAGACTCGGAAGCAATAATCTCCTATATAGAGCTCCTATCGTGGAATATTGCCTTTGAAGACCTCAATACTGTAACAACTATAAATTGATAATTCGCTATTGTAGGTCTGTTCGTGATGGTCTGTGACACGAACGGATGCACCGATTTCCATAAACATTTTTAAAATGATGGGTTGTTATAAGTTATCTATAGTCTATAGCGCATCCTCTTCTTTCATCGTGAAATCGTCCTTCCTTTCTTTCCGCGTCAAATTGAGACGATTCCAACGATACCAAAACGAATACGTGCTATGAGTAGTAGTCAGATGTCATCAATCGGGATGGATCGTAAAAATTTCGTAGGTATCAAACATTCACACAACAATTTACGTTTATCAAGAACATTATTTGATGGTTACGACCACACATCTTTGCGTAGTTGGAGTGCTATCAATCTTTGCTGCTATCAATTTGTTGATATCAATCTATGCTGTCAATCTTTGGGTAATCCGATTTTTACGCTATGAGTGCGCATTCTCTGCGTTATGGATGCAAAATCGGTCGCCAACAATCGATTTTGAGAATCGTTTCTCAATCGAAGGCTTAAAATCTATTTTCGAAGACAAAAAATAAAAATCGGACGGTAGACCTACGGTTCTACAGTCAAATCATTTGATGATCTCATTCTCTCATCGTAAGATGATGAAAAGTTTTTTGCTCTCTCAGTACCGTTTCATTCTCTCAGAAGCTGTAGCGTCGTAAGGTTTCGAGTTCTCTCGACATTTCTTGCTTCTTTCTCGAGGCATCACGAAAATATTGCTCGTCCCAGATTATTATTTTTATTTATCGTAACGTAACAATCGCGAGGTCTCGTTCGCGAGTCAGTGTTTAAAAAAATAAAAAAGTAAACTTTTTATCCGACCATTCATTCTACAGTTCAATTGAAAGACAAAGGGATGCTACTTTAGTTCATTCAAAATACTGCAGCTGTTTAATAATTCACTGAGCGGGCCAAATTGTTCATAAAAACAAAACATCTTGTTTTCTCGTCGCAGTTTATTATATCGTAGCGTGACGATCGCGAGGCCTCCTTTCATACCGTAACGTAACGGTCGGAAAAATAATGGAAATTGCCCTGTTAATCATTAAATAATGATAAAAATCGAGCAAAAGATAAGAATTGGAGGAGTCAATCGATAGCAAAAAGTTCCATTCATGCAGCATGAGTTGATGAGCGAATTTTCGAAGAATAATTTCAACCGATTTGGTGGGTGATTCTTATAGAAAACTTCACGCTGATTCCGAATATATCATTTATGTTCCTATGTTTAAGATGGTAATTCACACCAAAAACCTAAAAAAAAACACGTTTTTTTAAAGCTATTTTTGACTCTAAATTTTCAAAATTTGACCCCTTGGTGTACTCCAAAAATTCTGGCCAACGAACTCATCCTTTCTATTGATATTATAAAATGTTTTGAAGTTTGATAGTAGTTTTTTTAATAATAATAATACCTTTTAGAGGGATATGTATTTTTATTCAAGAAATTATTTGCCCCATTATTATTTCGAGAATGAAGCAGTGATATGAAAAAAACCCTTAGTTCTCCGAGTATCACCCCCATTCATGTTTGCTGTAATAAATCTCACCCTCGGAACGAGATAAATCACAACCAGTTGGATGGAACGTTGGAATATCAGCTTTCACGAGGTTTTAACGTTTAACGTTCAACAAACTCAGCTCCTCACGCACGCCTTGGATAATCGGGATATGCCATCTCACCTACTCTGGCCTTGAAGCTCGGTTTGTTCCACATAAGAGATTTCCAGTGTAACGAGAAAATAGTTGGTAATTTGCGGTAGAGTGGTTGAATCAAATTAGTTAAGACTGGAAAAAAGGGAACCCGTCGATCCAGAATGGATCCAATTTGTTCTGCAACATTTGCTACATCCAACCTTTCATATTTCCCTCGAGTTATCGAGTTCTTATAGAACTTTTCCGAGGCGGATAGTAAAAGATAAATTATATGTTCAATATTTGTTTGTCTGTACTGCATTTCATCTGAACCAAGGATTGAGCGTCAATGGATTTATCATCGTCGTCATCCATCATTTGACACGTTTTCATCACTATGACTCCTGAAGTTTGTTTTCTGACATTCTCATTCTTGTCCACCAAACTACATTATTGTAGCAATTGAAAAACAATTTGTTAAAAAAAGTTCCATTCATACAGCATAAGTTGGTAAGCAAATTTTCAAAGAATAATTTTAACCGATTTTGTGGGTGATTCTGATAAAATTTCACGCTGATTCTGAATCGTTTTTTTAAAGCGATTTTTGAAACTAAATTTCCAAAATTTGACCCCTTGGAGTACTCCAAACATTCTGGACAACGATCTCAGCATTACTTTTGATATTATTGACATTTTAAATTTTTTTTGGATTTTTTATATCGATCCCTCAGGCAGATATTGTCTGGAGTGACACTCATATAAATATATATACATATGAAAAAGTTTTAAATTACAGCAATCGTTTTAGAATAGTCTGAAACGGATTTCAATGAAGAAAATTGTCAAACATTTGCATTACAGAAATTTTGAAGCAATAGCTTAAGCACAAGCATTGCAATAGCTTCATTTTCTTCGAAAATTCGCTAAAAAGTTCCGTTTGAATTTTTATTAATTTTAGAAAGGCTCGGCAATGTGCATATTGTGCCCCATACTGTGTATAAAGGCACAAGTGCCACCAGCGTCGGACTCTTTGAACCCTGCAATACAAAACCAGCCAAAACCCCATGCAACACATGACTGGTTTATCTTTGGCATTATCCGACAATGAAACCGATAGAAAGAGTCGGTAACATGACTTATAGGTATTTATTAAAAAGAATTCATCACAGCTTTTAGAAGAAGGGAATATTCAAACATCCCGAAATTTGCATTCGTATAAGTTACTCAGGTACTTCAGTTTTGTATTATACATTGGCAGTGTATGTAAATATGATATTACTGTCGAAACTGCCACTGATCGCAAAAGTGTCGAACGTCCCCCGAAGGTTTCCACGTCAGCAAAAATTACCCATCATTTCGACAAAATTTTCAAGCAGAAACTACCCATATTTCAACCTCAGAACAGGCACGTCATTTCGGAAGGGTACTAGGAAACTCCTCGAAAGGAAACTCATCGAAAAAATCTTGGAGTTGCGTTTTTGATCGGTTTCCCGCCCTGGGTGGAAACTCGTCAAAACTTCATTTACGAGAAACTGATCAAAAAATGGATTCCAATTAATTTATCAACCTAATTCAGTTAAGAGTCAGCACTAATTTGTTTTCGTTTAGACTCCAGCACTGTCGAGACACTCCTCAAAAACTAGCTTCGGGACACTCATCGAATGTAGGAGCTGCAAGGAAACTCGTCGAAATGTTGTTGACGGGATGGTTGTCACCTTTGGGTCAATCCCAGGCCTATTCCCGAAAAGAGATGGTGGAAAGAAACAATCTATCTCGGGTATCTCCTGCGGGGAGATAGTATCTTTATGGGAGATAGTCTTTTTCAACTGTATTTTTTTTTTTTACAGAATCACTTGGGAAAGAGACATGGATACGAAAACGATAGAAGCTTATAATTTCATGGTGGCAAGAACCCTAACCATTCAAAAAAGTCACTGTAGGACCAACCGTTCGCCCGCCGTAAGGAGGGTCGAACGGAAAAGTAGTAGAACAAGAGTGTGAATTCCAAATCCTCTAAGTCAAATTCCAGTTGAAAGACGAATTGTTCTAATGCAACTTCTTCTTGTTTTCACCGAATCGAGTTTCGAGTTGA
>JAEMON010000006.1:4112025-4123847 GCA_030264115.1 Lygus lineolaris | reverse complement strand
TTAATAATTTGCTACGTTTTTATCCTTCTGAATCGGAATTCTCTCTTAGGTAAGAGGTGGCTTACAATGATAAATCGTCCGAGGAGTGGTGTGGCCTGGTCTACCGAACTCCTTGGCTGGCCCTAGCCCCCGTTCCCGTCAGCAAGCAGGTAGTAAGCCCTTCAAAGGAATGGTTTGATGACTTTCCTTTCGATGGCTTTCACGTTACGAGCTTCTGATCAGTTTCCCCAGGGAACAGGAAACTCATCGAAAATAATTTTCAACTAGTTTTTATCTTCCAAATTTATATCCCTATGTTCGATTTCATATTTTTGACGACTTTCCCATCCATTCAGTTTCGACGAGTGTCTCACCCTATGAAGAAACTCCTCAAAAAGACTCGAGCTCACGTATTTGATGAGTTTCCTTTCGATGAGTTTGTAGGGACCCATTTCGGAAGAATCTATGTTAACATCTTGAAAGAAGAGATGATGCAGGTGGACTCACTAACAGTGATAGGTCTCATTCAGAAATTTGATGACTAGACAAACATACCACCACCATCACTAATATACAATAAGGTAATTATGATGGACTGACTCGTAAGAGGTACCAACATACGGCCAGCAATCATCTAAAATTAATGGCTACAATGGACTGATGTTCAGTATTTCGTTTAATTCACACAAATTTCAATAAATAATTCACATTCCCTGTGAATAATTCACATTAGGTACTTCACAAATTTGCGAAATCATTTTAATTTAAAATGATTTTGTGAATTAGAATAAATGCACATTCATATTTTATGTGTGAATAGAATTTATTCGAATTCAAATTACAAAAATTCATATTTACAAAAATGTGCTCTGTAAATTAATTTCATTCATAGTTGCGAATAAAATTTTGGAACTTTTGTGTATGGAGTCATCATTATATTTACTTCATTCTCAGGTACATATATGTTTCGGTGGTGCTCTCCCACTTTCTTCAGCCTTAAACTGTGTTCTTCATTGATTGATGGGGCTCATCCCACTCTTCTCTGAATTGTAACTATATAGGATTTGTGCTAATTTTTTATTTCTTTACAGCATTTCCTCTCTCTCCTTCCATCATACTCACGAACAGTTTATAGTATAATTTCACCTTTCTCTCCGTTATTCCTTTGTTATTTATTGTAGAACATTATGTTAGGTATTTTCAGTATTCCAAGGTCTTTGGTGAATAGTGGTTTTCTTCTTCCACGGTGGCAAAAAAAATCTTTGGTTGTAGAGGGAGAAAATGAACATAGAGCTTGAACCAAAATAGTCTCAAGGAATAAAAACTTTGCACAAATCCTACGATGGGTATACATTATGGTGCATAATATAGTTAAAATTCAGAGAAGAGTGAGATGAGCCCCATCTATCAATGAAGAATACAGTTTAACCCTAGAAAGATAGGGCTCTTCACAAAGCTATTAAAGATAGGGGTGAGTAGATTTTACTCTAGTGAAGAAAAACTCGTCAATATGCCCTTCTATCGCAATAGTGAGAAGAGTCAGGATTAATAACATCATCTTACTTCTGTTTATAAACTTTTTATTTGTAACATTTGAGAAAAATACTTCTTTTATTCATTAGGGTAACCTTATTACAACTTCATATAACATGAAAAGGTAGGGGTGAGTGGAATTGACTCAAAATGTTTTTGTTCTTACATTGTGAGACAATCCACAAGGGAGGCCTTCACACTGACTAGCCAACCTGCAACTGCCTACTGAATGAATAGGTGGGGGAAGCAAGAGTCATCCCCCTCGGGTCTAGGGAAAACCATCGGATGCTTCTCCAAGTGAGTAAGATTACTCACGCCGATCTCTCTAGGGTTAAGGCTGAACAATGTGGCAGAGCACCACCGAAACATAATGTACCTGAGAATCTAGTCAGTAAAAATAATGATGACTCCAAACACAAAAGTTCCAAAACAGAAAATGGTCGTACCAACCCATCAACCATACAGAATCAAATTTTGCCCATCTCCGGCATATATGAATTTCACTTAGTTTAAAACAATATGATTCATTTTTTGACATTTCATGTCTTTGCTATGGCACACAACCAAATTTTCGTTATGTTACGTTACCTAACGAAATATGCTCAATGATTATTATGATTCGTAGAAGTGAGGTAGGTAGGTACCTATATGATTATAGGTACCTACCCAGAATTATAGGTACCTTGAAAATATTGTGTTCAGAAGTACCCTTGAGGGACTTCTGAACACAACTGAGTCGAAAATGGAGCTCTCAGATCAGTTGATTCGAAAATATAGCTCCCAGATCAGCTGGGAAGATGGAAGTTGGATGGGAAAGAAGGAGGGGGAGAAAAACATGAAATGTCCCAATGCGTTGCAGACTTGTATGCAAGCGTTGTTGATTTGAAATTTGTAGGCTGGAAGCTTAAATTAATTAGCCTCCTTGAAATTGCTAGCAGTTTTGTCAGTGTCTACGTTTATGAATGGAAATATTCGCGAAAGGGATAACGATACCCACGGGTAGAACGCGAAACTGCCGAGTCGTAAACCATATATATACGGACATTCAAACGCACAAAGGGGGATTTGTATATGAAGAGAACCGTTGAAGTGTTGAAAACCTGCCAAAACTACGCTGTCCAAGATGAGTTATGAATTTTAGCGCCCGTCAACGGTTTTTGACAGGCTAACGCGAGAGAACTCAGACTCTGGAAACAGTTCAAATTCAAACCGATGACGAGAGGGTTTGTGTAGCAGGACTTGGGGAGAGAAGCTGGTGAAAAGTGATCAACCAGCGACATCCGGGTACTCAGAAACGTTCGTATTGCCAACTTTTGAAATTTGTATTTCTGTAGAAAGTATGACCAGTACCAGTATAATAGCGGGGAACCGTAGAAATTAGGAATGGGTATCGACCGACCCATTGATTGATTATTAATCGATCACAATTTTCATCAACTAATCAATAGACCAATTAATCGTGGCTCAAAAATCGATTAATCAATCATTTTGAAGAGGGTCGGATTTTTTTTGAAATCAGGGGAAATCACAATTAACCCTAGAAAAAATTGTCTTTCTTTTAGCGAAATTTCGAAGAAAATAAAGCTATTGCAATGGCTTCAACATTTAAATAATGCAAATTTCAGAAAATTTTCTTCATGGAAATACGTTTCAGACCATTCTCAAAAGATTCCTGAAATTTAGCACTTTTTCACAGGTACCTATGTAAATTATTTATTTATTTATGTGTCACTCCCGACGATATCTGCCCAAGGGATCGAGATAAAAAATCCGATACCTAAAAATCGCTTTACAAAAACGTGTTTTTTGAGGTTTTTGTTGTGCATTACCTCTTAAACGTAGAAACATAAGGTATATTCGGAATCAGCGTGAAATTTCCTATACAATCACCCACCAAATCGGTTAAAATTATTCTTTGTAAATTCGCTCACCAACTCGTACTGCATGAATGGAACTTATATTCATTTACATACAAATTGAATACATTACTTACAATGAAAAATTAAAAATGGGCGGTGTAACTAGGATGTGGATGATAAGTATTAAATGCAAATCCTTAAGAAATGGAAGCAATGCTTTCAAAGCATGTTGGCCACGTCAGCGGTCAGCAGGCTTCTCTGTTCCCTCAGCTTCAGAAAAAAGCCTTTCTGAGAAAACAGAGGTCGCGACCGCTGGCTTGTATACTAGAGCCACCTTGGAAACAGAAGGAAACGACCCTTTAAGGGCATCGATTATCCGAATAATCGGACTATTAGGACATCGATTATTTATTTAAGTAATCGATTAATCAACTAATCGATACCCATCCCTACTAGAAATCATCGAAGGTGAAAAATGCTCATGGGTTCGATTGGATTAAGTAGCTTATCGATACTGTATGAAATGAAATTTACTTTAATTCTGTACATTTACAACATTGATGTTATGAATTATATACTCGAGTAACATATTTGCCAGTAAAGCCGAAGCAATCAAAGGTGTAGAATGAGCACCCGGGACATCACCAACGAAGACCTACAGGAATGGGGATACTGACCATTAAACAACTGTACTGGAGGAACTTACTGAAGAATACAGGAGACTCTTACAGAATATGGAAAGAGGACACGGACAGAAGGACAGCAATATCCAGGGTCAGGACATTTTTGGAGCAAAAAGAAGGGAGTTCCTCACTCCAAAAGTAGCAAATATTATTGGGAAGGAGGAGCTAAATGGGTTAAGGAAGAAGGAATCTAAAGTAAAGGGTAAGGATATTTTGAAATGGAATTGGGATAGAAAGGCAGACTGGTGGGTAGTCAGAGTAAGGAAAGAGTAAGATAAGTGGTAGGTGGAAGCAGAAGTGAAGGGTTGATTTGTATATAGGAGAGTTTACTTTGAAAAGTCTGAGTCAATATGAAGTTTTGTTATTTATTTTGATAATTAAGAAGAAATGTTTATTAGGTTTGTATAACAGTCCTGTCGATAGGGAGGAGAACCCCCTTATGGGACACTTTGTAAAAATGTTAAGAATAAACCAACCAATAAAACCAATAAGTACTACGGAGTGGTGTATCATTCTTTCCAGTAAAAATACAAACGAAATTAATTTACATATTTCTCCTCGTTTTCATCTTATGTCTTCATCTTTAGGTACTTCATCCGTATTCCGTATTCAAATTTGCATCTCCTGCTTTTGCTTTCAATTACTGGCCTTCAAGACTTTCAGACTTTTGCTAGCTGTTTATTGTATTATCTTTCTTTCATAATATTATTATTTCGAAATGTTGGTCCTTTCCGTTTCCTTCCATTTCATGCCCGTCTGTCCACGTTTCAAGAGCACATAATTGAACTACGCCCGGACCTCAAAATTTATTTGCATCTGTTATCTTCAATAACACTTGAAACATTCTTCAATGCTCATTTCTCTCGTTTGGAACATCTGAAGCGAAACTCTGCTGGCACCAAACATGCCCCTGTGAGAAGTGCATAACATCTTCTCTATAGACAGTGTCCAGGCTTCTGGACCAGTTAGGTAGATATGATATTTAAATAATATAGATTATCATCGTCTGTTACCCCAAAGAGGCGACGTCGCCCTGTTTCCCATATTCTTTCCCCAAGCGACGCCATTTCCCAAGAAGCATCAGGTCATCAACATCCTGTGCCTTCGACGACTTTCTGCACATCACGACCTCTTCTATGATGTGACTATCAGGCCCATATCCAGCCAGCACCTGTCAGCCACCTCATTCTTGATTGTCTTAAGGGAGTTCAGCACTTAATACAAATTCCTTATCGCGTTTGGTACACTTTTCTCGGCTCCTACTGGACCGATTTACTTGATTCTTTTTTTTTTTGTATTGTAGATCCACTCTACACCTACCAGTGGAATTTAAAAAAAAATCTCATTGGATGTGGGAAGCAATGGCGGCTCATGGCCGCAGACTTCTTTTTCAAACTTACAAAACATGCTCCCCTAAATTCCTGATCCAACTTTTTCACAATATTTTTAATCCCAGTCATAGCCCTAGATTTCCCATACAGGGAAAAAAATAATTCTCTCAATAGCTTTGGTACTTCCTGAGAAAAATGTACCAGTACCTTGAAAAACGTGGTTTTGAGAAAAACGCGATTTTCTGAAAAGGATATGAAAATTTTATCCTTTCTCCTTCTTCTCGTCACCAAACCTTTTCCAATGTTTCAAGGTTGGTAACACATCAGTGTTGCCGCAGTTGTTCAGTGTTTTTAGCAAAAATTCGGTTTCTCAATGTTTGCTTTTAGAGCATTCAGCAAGATTTGTGTTTACTAGGTACTAAAACTAGGTCAGGCGCTCTCACACTCCATCGCCTTGGAGCGCGCACTTCTCCCTCCATTTCCCAGCGTATCATAAGATCAAAAAAATAAGTGTGATATATCAAAATGTCATGAGTTGAATGGAGAATCCAAAACTACCACTAACTCAAAATGTCAAAAAATTTTCAAAAAAAGTGCTGAACCCCCTTAAACAGCCTTTATTTTTCTTCAGCTCGAGGCTTCAGAGGCAGCTCTCTCCTCTTCTATGATGTGACTATCAGGCCCATATCCAGCCAGCACCTGTCAGCCACCTCATTCTTCATTGTCTTAAACAGCCTTTATTTTTCTTCAGCTCGAGGCTTCAGAGGCAGCTCTCGCTCTCTTCCATTCATCCTGTTTGAGACTAGTCCGACTCCGCCATATTCGGCAGCATGTAGCTTCAGCAGCCCGCTACCATAAAACTCAGAGGACTGAAGGTGCTGGCTTCTCCTTGAGATCGCCATCAGCAACAACCAACAGCAGCGAGGACTCATTCACAAACTGGTCAGAACTTTTTCAATACAATAATATCAATAGGCCAGCCATAACAATAATAACCTTCACGATCGTATTGTATCCATATAGTTATTACTTAGATATTTTTACGAGGAGCTCCACCAGTATTATTTCATTTAGAAACTATTAATCGAATAAAATTTCAACTTTAGGATAGGTTATTTGGTATTCTCGATCTCGAAACCCCTACCTATTGCCCAAACAGACAGGCTGTTGCAGATCGCACAACTTTGAGCCTTTTCATTCTTCCAGGCCACCCCGAAGTTTGAAGCAGCTTCCGACTCGCTCCAGTCCACAAGGTGAGCTTCTTTTTCGCTGTGGTTTGCTATTATGAGTGATCTCTTCCACTATTCTTTTCCAAGTTTCTGTCCATCAGTTAGATGATCCCCTTTGAATTTCATCGTTGTCTGAACAAAGCTATATCCTCGCTGGCGTCCTTGCTCAAAACTGAGCTGTCCCACGACCGAGGAAGTTTCTGGTTTATGGTTCTGTGGTTTGAGAGTTT
This sequence comes from Lygus lineolaris, assembly GCA_030264115.1. Classification (NCBI taxonomy): domain Eukaryota; kingdom Metazoa; phylum Arthropoda; class Insecta; order Hemiptera; family Miridae; genus Lygus; species Lygus lineolaris. The sequence goes on along the minus strand of JAEMON010000006.1, from coordinate 4,117,003 downwards.
CCCTATGGAGCGGGTAAGTCTCATTTATACTACATATTCACGGGCAATTTTTCATGCGAAAGGGATTATTTGGAAGAAGATGTCTAAAGCGAGCATCACTCTGTACTCTGTTCAAATCAAACAATCACCAACTGGGTTGGCAATAAGTCCATGTCGTTAGGGGACGACAGTTCTAAATCATGTTATTTAACTTGGGGCCTCCTGAACCGCTTAATTGAATAAATCAGGTCCACCGTCGTCCCTAGCTCTACATACCTAATTTTGCATTCCAAGTTGGCCTTATTTAGAGAAATCTAAGGAAAACAGAACAACTATCGAGATAACGAGGGGTCTCTCGGTTGCTAGCTTGGCTCAATAATAATTGTCATCGTTCATCAAGAGTCGAGCAGTACGCATGCGCAATAAATAAGGAAAACATTTAAAGATTTGAAAGGACTGAACTGTTAAGATTTGAAGAAAAACTAAAAAAGGATATGAAAATCGGACCATTACCTACGAATACATAGCTTCTTACCGTCGGTAGTGAAGGAGCAAAAAAATAAACGGTTAAAAGATTTGAAAAAACTAAATAAAGAGTTTATCCTTATTCCTCTTGCTTTTTGAGTTTGAAAGCTTTCTGAGAAGTTTTCATCTGTGGTCAATGAGGAACTTGCATGGGTAGGAATTTCGCATTTTGAACCTCAAAATCTGATTCAGCGTCTCTCAAATCCCCTGGTGCCAATTTTCAGCTTGAAATTACGGCTGATTTGCCCTGAAAATGGGTTGAATGGGAGCGCGTGACGTCATTTAGGTTATTAGGTTTCGCATAAGTTGGGAGCTGAGGCACGCAGGCGGGTGATCGGTGACGTCAGTTAGGTTCAAATTACAAGACCATTTTCGGTAACTTTCAAGCATCGGACACCCCTCATATAGCACATTTTTGGAAAGGCCTCATTAAGATCTTTCAAATTACGAAATAAAAAGTCCCATTCATGCAGCATGAGTTGATGAGCGAATTTTCAAAGAATCATTTTAACCGATTTGGTGGGTGATTCTTATTGGAAATTTCACGTTGATTCCGAATATACCGTAATGCTCCTATGTTCAGGATGGTAATTCACACAAAAACCTCCAAAAACGCATTTTTTTGTTGTTGCGATTTTTGACTCTAAATTATTTTCGAAATTTGGACCCTTGGATTACTCCAAAAATTGTGGCCAACGAACCCATCCTTTCTTTTGATATTATTCACATTATGACATTTTTTCGGGTTTTTAGCTCGATTTTGATATTGTCTGAAGTGACACATAATATAAATATGTAACTATATAAATATATATAGTGTTAAATTTAAGCAATCATTTTAGAATGGTCTGAAACGGATTTCCATGAGGAAAATTTTCAAAAATTTGCATTATTTACATTTTGAAGCTATTGCAATAACTTCATCTTTATCAAAAATTCGTAAAAAATAACCATGCAAGTTCCTCATTTCTCGTCCGGGGTCGGGCAATATTATCCAAAATTATATTCCACTTTTCAATAGCGCAAGGGAGGAATGTTTTGCTGTTCGTTGGGTATGAGAAAGTGGGATGTTACGGAACTAAATTTCAAAAAACGTAGTAGAACGGAGAGGTTATGATGGATCTTTAAAAATTATACTTTCGCAGTAATTAGAGGTCATTTATGAAATTGATGGTCCCTATGTCGAATTGTTTTCGATCCCGTTACGCCTACTTTCTAAGCCTTGAAAGGGTTTGAGAACCTTGATTTCCTCCTCCATCCCAAACATTTCTATAGTGCCGTAGATAACTGAAAAGGGAATCCTTGACAACTCTCTTTATATCATAATATCCTTCAAAGTAATAATATTATATAATAAATTATTATGTACTACAGAATAGTTACGTCGACTTTGATGATGTATGAGTTACAATGGATGCCAAAGCATAATTAAATAACTCGATTATTAAGTAATTACAGTCTTGTCCACGAACTTCTGTGAGAAATAATAGCCCAGTACTTAATACGTTATCCAAGAAGTTACGAACTTGGTTAAAACTTTGTTATAATGGGAGATGTAACAAAACCTTCTCCCATTTCCATTTACAATAACTCAAACCCAGGCTGGTTTAGGAAGGTGGGGGTGTTTTAGTTGTGATACAAGACCCTCGGGAGCTCCGTACGGGAGGATATCCTCGGCCACACCGACGTTCGTTTCGACGTTGAAATTAAAAGCGATTCTACATTATGCGAATCTCTCTTGGGAGAGTAAGTTGCTATTTAAACTAACATTTCCATTAAAGCAGGTAAGGGGCCGAGGGAGTGAGCCCCAAATGTCCTCCAAAATGCCTGATGAATCTTGGGCAACCAAAGAGTTTATAGGAACTCTTACTATAATGATAACACTGACTAGGACTAATTTATGTTCAAAAAACGGGTAACCTCAATTCCACTAACATTTTAGCGTCGGACAGTTTTAGCGAATTTTTGAAGAAAATGAAGCTATTGCAATGGCTTCAAAATTTAAATTGTGCAAATTTTTGAACTGTTTCTTCATGGGAATCCATTTCAGGAAATTCTAAAACGATTCCTGAAATTTAGTATTTTTTATATGTATATAATATATATTTATAAATATGTCATTCCAGACTATATCTGACCGAGGAATCGAGCTAAAAATCAGAAAAGATTTCAAAATGTCAATAACATAAAAATAAAGGTTAGGATCGTTGGCCAGAAGTTTTGGAGTACTTCAAGGGTTCAAATTTTTAAAATTTAATGTCGAAAATCGCTTGAAAAAACGTGTTTTTTGAGGTTTTTGGTGTGAATTACCATCTTAAACATAAGAACACATGGTATATTCGGAATCAGCGCGAAATCTCCAATAAGAATCACCCACCAAATCGGTTAAAATCTTTTTTCGAAAATTAGCTCATTAACTCATGCTGCATATGAATGGGACTTTTTTCACATTACTCTCAGCCGATTTCCATCTTATTATGATGCGGTTGGGGCTTTTTTCCTATTTTATCATCCTCCAGGGAGTCTAGGAGGAGAGGTATCTTTATGCACGAATAAATAATTAGAATGGCCACGCGCATGCGCAACCTTATATTTTATTGTCACAGGGAAAACTCCGGAACTATTTCTTTAAATTGAACTATTTATTGACTATTGATTGAACTATTTATTTGACTAATTTCGGTTAAATTACCAAGGATTGTGAGGGTTAGTCACAAGACGGTCACACCTGAATTTCATCACCGTCAAAACTATGGCAGCGTGTGCGCATGCGGAAATGTGATATTCCTGAAACAATTGTTTCTCAGTTCACAGTGGACCGATTTGATCGAATTCAGAGGGTAGTTGGGGGCTGCTTGTTCCAAGGTGATTGCCCATTAACTTTGGAGTAATTGGAGAAATAATAGCAACTGCGCATGTGCACACTTGAAATTTGTTGCCACAGGCCTAACTCCGGAACTATTGTATTGTTTCCGTTGAAATGTTCACCAACTAATTCTATACCCAAGTCCATGTGGCAATAGTGAGGAAGCTATAAATACTCCCACCCAACTTGGCAGATGTTTTGTATCTAATCAAATATGGTAAATATTTGTTGACAAATGTGCTCAGAGAAAGGCTTAGAAAAAGTCCCATTCATGCAGCATATACCGAATATACCATATATGTTCCTATGTTGGTAATTTACACAAAGAAACCTCAAAAACGCGTTTTTTAGGGATTGTTGACTCTAAATTTTCAAAATTTGAACCCTTGGAGTACTCCAAAAATTCTGGCGAGCAAACTCATCCTTTCTTTCAATATTATTGACATTTTGAAGTTTTTTCGGATTTTTAGCTCGCTTTTAGGTCAGATATCGTCTGGAGTGACACATATGTAAATATATATACGTACACACGAAAAAGTTCCATTCATGCAGCATGAGTTGATGAGCGAATTTTCAAAGAATCATTTTCCTCGATTTGGTGGGTGATTCTTATAGGAAATTTCACACTGATTCCGAATATACCATAATGTTCCTATGTTCAAGATAGTAATTTACACCGAAAACCTCAAAAAACACGTTTTTTAGCGATTTTCGAATCTAAATTTTCAAAATTTGACCCCTTGGAGTACTCCAAACATTCTGGCCAACGAACTCACCCTTTCTTTTGATTTTATTCACATTTTAAACTTTTTTTGAATGTTTATCTTGATTCCTCGGTCAGATGTCGTCTGGAGTGACACATATATGTATATATAAATATATATACATATTAAGGAAAAGTGTTAAAATTCAGGAATCATTTTACAATGATCTGAAACGGATTTCCATGAAGAAAATTTTCAAAAATTTATATTACTTATTCAAATTTTGAAGCCATTGCAATAGCTTCATTTTCTTCGAAAATTTGATAAAACTAACTTGATCCAATATCAACAAAAATTTGACGATCTGGTGGAAAGTACTAAATCGGGTTAGGAATCCAAGTAGGCACCATCAACGAATGAAATAATTTCCAGACGCTTGCGGAGACAACCAACATCAAAATTAGATTAGTTGCCGGGTGAGTCCAACACTGAGACCCCGAAGAAGAAACGTGTTGTTATCCTGACCCATTGTATTCTGTTGGAGAGTATCTTTATGATTCATAATGTGATTCGTAGAGCTCAAAACAATACTATTATCACTGATATTGAATTTCACCACCGACTTCTGCGTCAAAGTTAGCGAAAGATGGTCTTGTGGCCCGCGGCGTGAAAGGACGGGAAAGACTCAACTAATCATCTTTGAAGAGGGAAGGAATACTCATCCTTCTGAACTTTATAATAGACTGAGGCGGATTTTCTGAGAAAAGTAAACAAGGTCGTAATAACTGGAGTTGTAGCCCAAGTGCAAAGTTAGGGATGGAGGAAGCTCCAAATTATATCCGTGTTCAGCCTATATACCTACTCATCATATTATAAAATACTAGCTGACCCGGCAAACGTTGTT
>JAEMON010000006.1:3934063-3946992 GCA_030264115.1 Lygus lineolaris | reverse complement strand
TTCGTAATGGTGGCCTCCGTTTAATACTCAAGTACCTTTTTATTCTCCCGCACTAATTTCCTGAGGTACTTGGTTTCACTGATTTCAAACCGCTTACGTTTTTCACACATTTTCACTCTTAACACGCTTTCTCTTGACCATTTTAAGATGAAAACATCAAGAACAAACTTTTCGAGATAACCCTAGAACAATGAAATCAACACAAACAACTGATGAGGAGAAAGATTAAGGTTGAAGTTGGTCTGGGGGATGCTATTGCAGCTAATTGTCCCCCAAACAATTATTTACTCGAAAATGTTCCCTTTACGGATAAAGTTGATCTCTGCATTCCGTTATTTAAAGCCTTAATCTCAGAAAGGTTTTGCTCTTCCATGTTCTTTATTATGCTCTTTCATGATTTCCTATTCACCATGTCATGTCATCGAGCAAGGAAACTGATTTACTCATGTGATGTGTCGAACTTTTTTCGCTTGTTAAAATCACCACGAACTCAGCTCTCCTTTATGGACGAGTGATGTTGCAGTTCGTGGGAAACAATTAGCGAGGTAGTTACTTTCTACAAGCGATTCGGAGTAGGGCGGAAGAGAGCGATTGTAGTAGAAAGAAGAAAAAAGCCGGTAGGTACACGAGGAAGAGGATAGAAAGTGACGAGAGATTCTTTTAGATGACCAGTCGCTAACGGAGTGTCTTGTAGGTCGTACACAGAAGATATATTGAGGTAGGAAGGACCACTCATGATCGAAATTTTTTCCGATCAATTATTTTATGATCGAGATAGATTAGTAAGACTCGTAGATTCGTACAGGAAATATTGCGATGATTCCGAATATACCTAATGTTCCTATACTTACCTGAAATAGGTAATTAGCTGCTGAATTATCTTTGAGCCGGACTATTTTTGGTCCAGAGTAATCCTTGGATTACATGGCTCGGCGTATTTCATGCTTTGCGCTACGCAGTCTCTAATCCCTACTCTACTCTCTAACAGGGTTGGAAAAAAACAGTTTTTTTTCATTTCAATACGAAAAAAACCGTTTTTTTTAAAAACAGTTTTTTTGTTTAAAACAGTTTGAAACGTTTTCTTCCTCTGTGATACAAAGGTTTTTTTTAGGTTGTTTAAAACTGTTTTAATTATGGTTTTAAACGAGTTTTAAAAGTTTAAAACAAATGTTTTAAAACACCCCTTTTCCCAAAAATGTGTTTGAAACACTGTTTAAAACAAATGTTTGAAACAAATGTTTTAAACAAATGTTTAAAACAGTACCAACCCTGCTCTCTAATCCTAATCCTCCCTAATGCCTGAATCCCACTGATCTGAAAGCTGCGAAACTCATAGGTCCCGGCCCTAACTGCCATCAAAATTTCAGATTTTTTGAATGGTTGTTTCGGATAATAATGGCGGTTCGCAGAAATGCGCACTAACACAATACCCACCCCCCACGCACATCAATACACACAATATAATCAAGCACCTATTTCGAATTGTTTTCGACGAATTCGCGTTCAGGGAGGTCAAAAATGTGGAAATCAGTCGTTTTTTACATACACAGGATGTCTCAGGTTTGAGTAGAAAAAATTCAGGGATCGATTCTACAACTAATTTCCAAAAAAAAGTGTCTCCTAGAGTTTTTTGTTAAATACTACCTATTTTCGTGAGTTGTTTCAATTTTAAGATTTTCTCGTGTTTTCAACTTTAAGCCAATAAAATGGCTATAACTTCCTCAATTTATTACTAAACAGTGAAAATGAGGACACCGTTGGATAGAACGTTAAATTTCCTAAAAAATAAAGTCATTTTCAAATCACTGAAACTGTATTCATTGAGCTCTTGCGGAGCCTAAACTTCAATTTCTGTCGTATTTCACATTTCATCAGTAGTTTTCAAGTAAACCTTTCGAATGATTTGCGTTTGCAAGAACGGGAAAAAGCTTTCCAGCAGTCTAAAAATGCACTTTTTTTCTCGAAAAATCCATTTTCTATTGATCAAAATTGATCAGGAGTGTCACCATTCGATTCAGAGTGAAAATTTACTAGGTAAACGATACCTAGCTCCTCCCGGTAAAATCATCACGTATAACACCCAAACTAGAAAATGGATTTTTCGAGAAAAAAAGTGCATTTTCGGACATACCTATCACTGCTGGAAAGCTGATAAAACGGAGAAGTTTTTTCCGTTCTTGGAAACGGAATTCATTCGAAAGGTTTAATTGAAAATTATTGATGAAATCCATGGTGAAATGTGAAATACGACGAAAATTCAAGTATTGGCTCTACAAGTGCTGAATGAATACAGTTTCAGTGATTTGAAAATGTCTTTATCTTATAGGAAAATTAACGTTCTTTCCAACAGTCTCCTTATTTACAATGTTTAGTAATACATTAAGGAAGTTATAGCCATTTTAGTGGCTTGAAGACGAAAACACGATAAAACTCATGAAATTGAAACAACTCACGAAAATAGGTCGTATTTAACAAAAAACTCCAGGAGACACTTTTTGTTGGAAATTAGTTGTAGAATCGATCTCTGACTTTCTTCTAACCAAACCTGAGACACCTTGTAGGTATACAGTGATGTTTGTCTAATAAGTGCTAAGTTTAATATTAAGGCTTCGCTCGTTCCTGAATCTGTTCACAGAGGCACGAAAGTGAAGCAATGTCCTTGATATGGAGATCAGGATGTGCGGTACTGTTGCTGCTCTGTTTATCATCTGAAGTCACCCCTCAAGACCAAGAAACACGTAATATTTAGTATGATAATTAATTATTGAGCATTGACTCGACACCAGGCATAATAAATGTGTCTGTTCTAAGGTATTTTTGCCTCTTTGAGTTCTTGAGATTGATAGTTTACAATAAGAGTATGCTAGTGATAATCCAAGTACCTAATTATTAATACGAAGCATATTCGTGAAAGTTTTGACCGAATATTAAAGTTCACTATGTGCAAATACACTCGTAGAAAGAAGATTATCATAATTTAGTATCCATGCGAGAAATTATTAAAATGACAAAAATGAACTAGGTATGAATTAAATGACCTAACGAACTTAGTTTGAGATCTTATAGAAAATTTCTCGCTGATCACGAATATACCACATATTAAGGGTCCCTGAATATATCTTGACCACTTTTCAGCAAAAAAACACTTTTTTCTACGTTTTTTGAGTGTTTTTGGGCAATAAACACGGAAATTATCTGGAAAATCGAAAAACACTTCGAAGTAAACGTTGTAGGAAATTAAATTCTGCGTCGAATGAGACCAACGCTAGCTCTTAAGATTAAACCTACAATTTTTGGCGAATTTTATAATTATAAATTATTTTAATAGTTTTGATCTGTTGATAAACTGCTTGATAGGAGCAGGAAGGTAGGAAGTTAGTATGAACTTAAAATGTAGGTTTAGATGTTTTTAATGTACTGTTAATCATTATTATATGATAAAAAAAAAAACATTTAAACCTACATTTCAAGTTCATACTAACTGCCTACCTTTCTGCTGCTATCAAGCAGTTTATGAACCGATCAAAACTTCTAAAATTCGCCAAAAATCGTGGGTACAATATTACGAGCTGGCGTTGGTTTCATTCGAAGCAGAATTTAATTTCCTACAACGTATATTCAGAGGTGTTTTTCGATTTTCCAGATAATTTCCTTGTTTATTGCCCAAAAACCCTCAAAAAACGTCGAAAAAAGTGTTTTTTTTTTTTTGCGGAAAAAGTGGTCAAAATTTATTCAGGGACCCTTAAAATGTGGTAAATTCGTAATCAGCGTCAAATTTTATATAAGACCTCAAACTAAGTCCGTTATGTTTCGGACCACCCTGTAGGACCTACCTATATTCCATGATTTTTAGGGCGGGATTTATAGACGATCCTCGAGTTTCAAGGAGACCTTGAGATAGAAATTTTGAATACGGATTCGGCTTAAAGAATCCTCGAAGACCATCTCAAGGTCTCCTTGAAACTCGAGGGCCGTCTATAAATCTCGCTCGTAATTATTTTAATTTGCTGGTTGTCGTTCTGCTCACCACAAGATCCCCACCCATTTATAATAGCGGTCAATAATACCAAACACAATGTAATTAATTACATCACGTTTAGCTTCCTTTTTGAGATTTTAATTTTTTTTAAATTGATTTTTACGTTCATCTTCTTGCAGCTTACTTCCTACATCCCTGTCACAAGGTTGATCCCAACTTGAACCAGTGCTTGACGTACGCAGCCAACCATCTTGCTTCCCACATGAGGAAAGGTATGATCAATCATAATCTAAATACCTACCTGGTACGAGACTCCACGCTATACTTTCCTCGCCTTTATACATACCGAAAAAATTGATATTTTGCCGATTTTGATGGCTCTCAGGTTATTTTCCTGGATATGAGAGGATTACTAGAGTTGTGTTAACTTGGTCAAAGAGTAAATCCTAAGAATTTCATTAGAAACCTTGGAGATTTCGAGGGTAAAAGCATAATAATGTGCTAAAAATGACGTTTTTTCACCTGTCAGTTTTGCTTAGTTTTTTCCCAAACAATTGACCTGGAGGGCTGAAATTCTTGAGTTGGTCCTCATATACGAAGAATCCAAGCCTCAAATCATTTTTGTGGGGGCCGAAAATCGTAATAATAAACGATTAGTCCAATACACTCCCCGGTTATTGAAATCAATGATTTTATAGTTTACTTACCGTAATAAATTACAACACGCGTGTGAATCGCAGATAATAATATATTTTCAAGAAGGCCAAATCCCGATTCTAAGATCAGCTGATCAAATGGATTTTGCTTTATTATTTTCAATAGATAATAAAACTTTGGAATCGTGAACGAAACAATTTTTTTCAACTCCCCATCAAAATTTAATGATTTACGTTTGAATATACTCGTATGGGCACGTAGAATCCGAAAATCGAATTAAGAAAAATCGCGCCGTCCGTGGCACATTGCTTAGTTACCATGGTCCAAAATTAATGAAATTTGGTATACCGGCCACATTCGGGGTCTAGTTGTGCCCCGAAGTCTCGCGTTACCCTCAGTATTTTCTAAGGGGTGAGAAATAAGGGATGCCTTTTCCAAAACGCCCTAGATCGGAACCTTCAAATAGGAAGGTATATTTTTGCTTCCTCACTACCGAAGATATAAAGCTATGTATTCGCGCAAGAAATTAAGAAAAAAATGTTGTCCTCGTCCTCCAAAATCGAATTTTCCACTTGCTTGTCACGTTTCACAGCTTATTGAACAATTTTGAATGCTCTCTGTCGGCCTGTGGTAAATTCCTTGAAGTTGTGGTCGGATTTTATGAAATTTTCAGGGATTGTGCGGGTTAGCCCGGTGAAGGTACCCTATCAATTTCGTCTCCATCGGACAACCAGTAGCGTGTAAGCATGCGCAAACGTGAATTTCCCGAAACCCCGGTAATTCAGTTCCTAAATGAACTATTTCGCTCAAATTTGCAGGGTATTGGGGGCTGACTCAAAGACTTTCTATCGATTTCAAATAGATCACTATTTTCAGCGTCGAACGAGACCTCGCGGAGCATTCTAGGACCAGTCTGTCGCTCCCTGTATAGCTTTAAGCGTTGAACGAATGAATGAGCAAAACGACGAGTGCGATTCGCAAATCCTCCCGATAACTAATTAGCCAATTTCCAATTCAAAGATCAGCTAATCTAATGCGGAAGTTTTTCGTTGTTTCCACCGAACCGAGTTTCTTGTTTACTTTTATAAACTTCCTCAGTTACTGATATACGTTATGAAGGACCAACAACTATCGGATGGTAATAATTACAGGTCGTTATACAAGGATAAAATAATGATAGTGCCTACGAGATAGGTACTTACTATATTTATGCCGATAGGCTCTTCACAGATGGGTGATCTATACAGAAAATAATAAACCGTTGTGTAGTAATTTGCAGCGTTTTGTGTTTGTTTTTTCGTTTTCATTGATTTGAGTTTCTTGTCTACTTTTATAAGCTTCCTTCGTTACCAAATTTTATTGTGAAGGACTTACAAATCTCGGATAGTAACAATATTACAGGTATACCCACTCATTGTACTGCAGTGAATTATTGTAATCCTCCTTAGTTTACGTTAGTTACCTATTTACTGTACTTTCATCGACCTGTATAACCAGAAAGTGTATGTTTTGAACGAATAGTTAATTTAGAACGATAAATTGTATCAATAGGATCTTGGGAGATGGGTGATCTGTAAAGACGAAATTATTTAATAATTTGTTATTTAATAAGAAACTGTTGTGTAATAATTTGCAGCGATTTTTTCAATTCGATTTCCGGGTTCTCTCTCTCTCTCTCACTCTCACTGACTCCCGTTATCTCCCTTTCTCTCGCACCTCTGTTCCTATCTCCGACTCCTCTGCGCCCCTCACCCCTCTGGCTCTCCGCCTCCCCCTCACCTTCCCCCTCCTCCTCCTCCTCCAACATTTCAACTTTCCCTCTCCGAAACAACAGCATTGCAACCTTCACCCTCCTCCTCCTCCTTACCCCCCATGAGCAAACATTACTTCTCAATGTGATCTACTTCCAGTAGTATCATCCGTACATTACTTCTCAATGGTCAATCTTTAGGGTATGGATTCCTTCTCAAAGTTAATTGATTTACTCCATCCATTTTCAACGTTATTATCAACGTCGATTACTTAAGGTACCTACCATCGTCTGAGACGGTTTTGACTACAGTGAACAAAACTGCAGTTTTTTGTTGTTGTTGTTGTTGTTGTTATAGGCCCTGATGAAGATATTATAATATACTCGTATATCGAAAGCTCGGCGAAGAAGGTGAAGTTTTTTCAGTGGACCCCATTCCCGATCCTCGTTGGTGAACAAAACTGAAACTACAATTCGGTTCAAAGTCTTCTGTATGTGGATTAAATAACCGATGATGTACGTTATACGTCTTTCTGACCAACAGGTATACCAGAACTCGAAATTGGTGATGTTGAGCCGATCGTTATAGACGAAATCAATTTAGCACTCGGATCAGGACCTGACGGATATAGAGCCACCTTCAAGGACATTAGAGCTTTCGGCGTCAGCAATTTAACTGTCACCGGAATCAGGTAGGTAACCACCATTTACCTACAAGATGCTTTGAAGTGAATTTCATCATTCATAATGATTATGAACAGGCTATTCAGTGTAATTCGTTCCACCGTCCGACACCAAAAATGTTTTCTTAACGCTTTTCACGTACCTACAGAGAATCGTTGCTACAAGGAAGTTATATTCTCCCTATATTATAGGGGGAATATAACTTCCTTATTTTCCAACCCACCAAAATCGTTCACCACTCGTTGGAAAGCCCTGAATTGAATTTAGTAGAAATAACACCATAATGCATGCTGCCAATTTTCCCCTCCAAAGAAGTTCCTACTGGTTACGCGCTTGGTGACGTATCAAAATTAAGTTGAACAGAACTTTCGTTTTTGATTTTTTTTAAGGTAGAGAGAGGTAGGTGTACACTTTTTTTCGTTCACAGATCATCACACTTTTCTCAGCAAATTCTGTATTCGACGAGATTCTTTCCAAGCTCCGAAATATCAAACAAAAATATAATTACAAAAAATTAGAGAGAGGACAAATGCATCTGGAGGAGGAAATAGTGAAATGAAAATAGACGTTGAAATTCTGAGGAAACAAGTGAACGATAACGAACAAGATAAACTAGAAAGTTTCTTCGATATTTCTGGATTACCGGGAACCAGAAATGAAATCTTGTAAGAAATCATCAAGGCTATTGGGAAGAAGGTCGAAATCATTTCCGTATTCAGGCGACACAATGGGATATATGAAACTCACCTAGGCAGAATGAAGAGAATTTCTAAGAGATAGGAGAGAGCTCCTTTCTCTATAAAGATAAAAGAGCTTTTAAAGGGTGTCAACACCAAAAGGGATGTTACTGCAAAGTGCATCAATGAAGCTTTTCCGCAGGAATCATTTGGTACTGTTTGTAAATGAAAAGCTTACTGCCGTAAACGCAAAATCAGACAGTTTGCAAAGGAATACAAACTTTAGGTTCACCTGGACGGCAAGTGGCAAAATATGCATACGAAAATATGAAAATTCAGAGGCTGTGAGGGATTGTGGACTGGGATAATACCCTGACGAAGATCGAAGCAAAACGGAAAATTGAGGAACTAAAGGAAAAACAATGTTCATCTTCTCGCACGTATATTTTGATGAACAGGGAGTCCTGCGAGATACAAAAGTATTATGCATAGAACCGATAGAAACATGTCAATGTATAATTATTTGTATAGTTCCATTCGATAGTGTGTGCCTGGTGTTGTTTACCTAATATTCATATGAATTGATCTTGCCTTATGTATAGTCAATGTGAGGTTTCCAGTTTAGTTCTTCGTCCAAAACAAGTCCCAGGTACTTGTGCACTTATAATTTATTAGATCCACAGTTATGTACCGTAATATCTACTCAAGTTTTTTCGTCAACCATAGATTTTTCCCGCCATATATAATTAATTTTGACTTGTTAGTGTTAATGTGAGATAATTTTTATAGGACCATCTACCCACTAGGTTTATTGTTTGATTTTCAATCCTGAATACATGTTCCCACGTACCTATCACCTTCAACTTCAAAATGACGGTGATAAATTAAAATACGTACCTATTGTAATAATAGATAAATTAAAATACGGGAGTCTCTATTGTATAATGGCTCCGCAAGCTCATTTTCCCCTGGTTCTCGAACACCACTTGGTCTATTGAAATGAAATGTTTGCCAGAAGTGAGTGCCTAAACAAATTATAGTCAACTGCATTTTAGTAAGATGATTTTGAAAATAGTGATTCATTGCTTTGAAATAATTTTCCAAAGAATCGTTTTTTTTTGCCCGAATAATTCCAACTTCAAAAAATCATTCCAACCAAAAATCAACCTATTAATATTGTGACACTGAAAACCCACCAGACTAAAATGAAGATCGAGAAAAAGTTGAGAAGTTTCGAGAAAAAATTGGAGAAACGCAATAACTTCATCAACCATTACTGAGATTCAGGGGAAAGACAAGATAGCGTTTTTGCGTAGAACGAAACTGAACGCATGCCAAACCTGAACCAAAGTAATACTTATTATGACTTGCCTCCATTTACAACAACTTCTAAAATCAATTACTCAAGTGAAAAAAAAAGAAAAAAGAAAAAAGAAGAAGGAAGGTAATATCAACCATAGGGTTATTTACTTTTCAAATGTTTTCATCTCATTCAGAGCTATCTTAACCGATCTTATAAATTTATAAGCTCGTAGATAAGATAGCTTGTAGATCTAAAGTCTAATCCCCCCCCCCCCATCCCCCTCTTATTGATCTATAGCTTATTATAGATCTGTAATGCTGAACCCCAGCGCTGGAGGTCCCAACTTCCCTCTCTTCAGAGGCTAATTTGTACCAGTTCCAGTTGAGTAAAATTGAGAAAGACTATACTAATTTGTTTGTACTATAACACAGAATTTTTTGATGAGAAAAACGGGTTCTCTTAACAACTGGCTGCTCGCACGAAACGAAATATAATTCGTTACCTCTTGAGGGGTATAATTGAATGTTAAAGGGGCAATCCTAGTCCAAGAAAGAGCTTTTAGAAGAACGAAAAACGAAAATATTGAAAAATTGTTTAATTGGGCCTTACCCATTTGTTGAACCAGTGGTCAGATAAATATTTGAAGAAAAAAGAAATTCGAATAGAATTTCCCTATTTAACCGAATTTTTGAAGGTGGTAAATTAGCAAAAACATCAAGCAGAAACTTGAAAATATTGGGTAATACATTTTTCAAACACTTTCCTCATCTTGTCGGCCTTCCTGTGTGAGCCATTAGAAGACGATTTCCTCAAAGAGCTATATGGATTCCCTGGAATGTAATCCAGAATTTTCTTCAGGTCTTCGATTCTTCTGGGGTTAATGAGGACTTTTCCCGTGTGGAAAAGCAGCCTCAGTCCGGACTACTGCCCCTTTAACATGCTAACCTCAGAAACTCGCAATTTCCAGCCCGAAAATGCAAAAAAAAAAACTAATATCGACAAAACACGGACTGCCCTTTTAACATTCACCGATTAAATTGGATATCTATTTTTGATATATTTCGTTTTGAGGAATAATGTGATTTTAAACTATAATGTACCTATAATTAGGAATTATTAACAATAATGATGCTTTAAAAAATTACGAAATAAGTACAATAAATTAATGTAAATTTAATATTGCAGGTCGGATATTGAAACTCTCCAGTTCCAACTGACTTTCTTCATCCCAAGGATCCAAGTTAGAGCCAATTACCGAAGTTCAGGTGTTTTGATCATGGTACAAGCGACAGGAGGTGGAGACTACTGGGGAAAATACGGTATTTTAGCTTGAAATTACCATTCATGTGATTACAATTCATGTGAATCTATTAATTATTAATTATCAAGTATTGTGATTTCGTTAGTCCTACAAACATCGCCAACAAGTAGGTTGTATGATATTTGCGTGTGATCACGCTTGCGCACTTGTCAAAATATAATACGAATAGGGTCTGCATGTGGGTAGGAATTTTCCAACTTTTGACCTCAAATTCGGATTCAGCACCCTCAACAACCCCTGAATGCCCATTGCATTACGAAATTTGTATAAAGGCGGGAGTAGTATCACATTGCTCCCCAATTTTACTTTCTCCAAGATTTACCATTCATTTTTAGAAAAGTAGTTACATATTTGGGTTAATATCACTACAATAAATTATCCAATCAGGGACACTGAAACTCAAATAATATATTACATATTTAGCTAAATTTGGACGTGAATTCTGAAGATTAAAGCCAAAAAATGTAAAATCTTATGTGCACAAATTTAAGACCAACAAAAAACAAATTTCAACTTCATCAACCCATTACCTACTACCTAATAAATTATTATCTTTTTACTTCTTATAGAGGGTGTCAAAGCCAAGACGTACATCAGAGCGAGCAAGCAAGATATAGATGGCACCACTTACCTCATTCTAGAGGATCTTAAAATGGACTTCAGCGTCAAAGATATTCAAATGGGAATAGAGAACGTACATAATGGAAATGCTGTAATTGGTAAGCGCTCCTTGTTCTTCTATCCGAAGTAAATGGGTTTTGTAATCATATAATCAGCGACTATAAATCAATATCCTCAGTAAACTCGGTAACTCTATTCAGTTCAGGATGCGGAATGAAGGGAAAACCTCGGATAGAAAAATATTCTTTAGGTGGCATGAATTCGTTCATTCATCATTCGTTCGTTTAAGGAAAAAAGTTCCATTCGTGCAGCATGAGTTGATGAGTGAATTTTCAAAGAATAATTTTAACCAATTTGGTGGGTGATTCTTATAGGAAATTTCACGCTGATTCTGAATATACCATAATGTTCCTATGTTCAAGATGGCAATTCACACCAAAATTTTTTTTAACAGTTTTTTTTTAGCGGTTTTTGACTATGTTCAAAATTTGACCCCTTGGAGTACTCCAAAAATGCGGGCCAAAGAACTCATCCTCTCCTTTGATATTATTGACATTTTGATATTTTTTGGATTTTTTAGCTCGATTCCAGGGTCAGATATCGTCTAGAGTGACATAATAATATTATTATATTTTTCATATAATATTGTATAATAAAACTATTACCTAGGTATATTATTATTTCATATATTGTATGAAGATTGTTAAATTCAGGAATCGTTTTAGAATGGTCTGAAACGGATTTCCATGAAGAAATTTTTCAAAAATTTGAATTACCTACTTAAATTTTGAAGCCTGAGCAATCGCTTCATTTTCTTCGAGAATTCGCTGAACTGGATAATCAAAATTCCCACTTGCTTTTTGCGTGAATGAATGAATGAATGTGTTTATTGTCATCATACATCATACAGAATGAATATCACATGAGCAGATAATTATGCAATACCAGTTATTAGTTGCTATTTTCCTAGTTAAGGCTCCGACGACCGTCCTGGAAAGTGTAACACTGTGACCCAGCACGGAGTTGTTCGATAGTAGGTAACTACTCCTAATTTAATAGATCGCATTCCTCTTGAATGATAAATTTACACTTCTACATTAAGTACATTTCTTACAATATTCAGTAAAACCTTTTCCATGGGTATTTCCTTTTACATTCTCTGAAATAAATCAGATAATATAACGTGACACATAAATATTACTACTTTCAAACGGAAAAATATCCAAAATGTTTATGCATTATGAACTCTGCTATATCTTTCTTTAATTTGTATTTATTTTTCGTATTTAACATGGAATCTATTTTATCAAAATCTTTATTTATCATTTGCATACCTCTGTACTTGGTGGTCATCTGTGCGTATTTATGGTGGACTTGTGGGAGCTTTAGCCTGTACGCATTGGATTTTCGTTGTCTTACGTCGATGAAGAAAACTTATTTCTTTTTTTGAACAAACAATAACATATTTCTCGAATAAATTCGATGAATAGTGGCTAAGTTTAGTTCCTTGAATAGTGTTTCAGTTGAATATCGTCTGGGTTTGCCGAAGAGTATTTTAAGAGTGATTTTCTGGTTTTAAAGACTTCATCAATTAAATGTTTGAATGTACCACCCCAGATTATAATTGCATATTTTAAGATTGATTCAAATAGTGCTTGGTAGATGTTCCTAACTAGCTTTTCTGAGAAGTATTTTATTCCATATAGAATGTAGGCACACTTACGAAGTTTTTGACAAAGGTTGTTAATATGAATTCCTCAACTGAGATGGTGATCAATTGTTATACCAAGCTATACTAGTGAGTCAACCTTTTCCAATGATGGGCAGTGCAAGTGAAAACAAATCAATTTGTTTTTGCTTCTTCACTATTGAATGTAGGAAGCTATGAAGTGGTGCAAGAAGAAAAAAACGTCTGCCAAGTTGGGTGGGCAGTATAG
>JAEMON010000006.1:3906101-3919322 GCA_030264115.1 Lygus lineolaris | reverse complement strand
GTCCCAATGTGTTGCAGACTCGTATGCAAGCATTTCATTTCTTTGCATTGTTTTCAGGAGATTCACAATGCAGTTTTTTACTTCTCCTGTAAAATGTCAAAAGTAGAGAAGCTGCTTTTTTTCTTCTTAGACGACGTAAATACTCTGAGTAGGTATGAGTGACTGGCCGTGTTCACCTGCAGGGCGGTGAGGTTTGCTTGTACATCATAAATTTTCATATATTATTGGAATATCGGTGAAAATCGCCAGAAATGGTGGTTCTTTTGATAGTTAATTAAGGGGACCCGGCCTAAATAGACCTCTTTTCACAGGCGTTTTCCTCAGCCCCCCTTCAACCGATTTCAGTGTTTTTTGTTTTGTTCGGATCCTTATATTCTCAATTTTCAATTGAGGTAGGGGTTTCGAGGTATCTGAAATACACGAATTCGTAGGCACCATGGAAGAAATGTCATAATTTTTCTTTTACTTGAGAGCCGTCTAATGGCAGTTAAAATCAAAATTTTGTAAAACCGATATGTTAATTTCTTGGCCCAGATCTGTTCCACAAAACAAAACAAAAAACAAGCGAATAAAAACACCCGTGAATATGAAAAAACATTACTTTACAGGAGAGCAGAAAACCCAACAGTACCGATCTTTCTCAAGACGTCACGGTGCACTATGAAAATAGAAGCTGTTTTTGCTTTCCCTAGACCTAAAATGAAGTGTATCATGGATAATATAGCTATGTCAGTCATGGACAATATAAGTATAATATCGACTATATAAGTATAATAAATCGACGAAGAGGCTGGATAGGCTGGACGGGCTAGCCTATGCTGCCGGCTTGTACTAAAACTACATTTTGACACACTGAAAGCATAACTTTTACTATGATATTGCACTTTCTCGTTCCCTAGATGTTAATACATTGTTTTATGAAATTAAAAAAAATTGATTTTTCTCAAAATTTTTGCTGCCGGGTCCCCTTAACCCATGCTGCATGACCGAACGGTTTTTACCAGTCGGGATTGACCTCTCTTAGCAACGTGCAAAATAGCCTTTCCGGCCTAGCGGCCCGAGGAAGGGGATCTTGGAACTCGGTGACAGAACCTTATATCAATCACAATTACTAGGTTCTTCGTTCTGTTTGTCAAGTACCGCCACTCACACGGGTTCTCCACAATGTCTTTTAGAACGGCCTTCCTAGTGTATCTCACGTTTGCGACTACAAACGCCGTAATACGTAAGTTTTCAACTGAGTATAGTTCGAGTGCTTGAGGAATGATTTGGAGCTGACAATTTGCATTGAGCACCGGCTTGGAGAATCACTGGTTTTTGTCTCTCCACGGGACGGCCAGCTCGAGAAGCGCCCCAACCATGAACCACACTGCTCAAAATCCTACATTATTTTTCACGTTAATGATTTCGAAAATTCCTCGATGTAGGAACGTATATGTTATACCATCATAATATGACGGAGTTATTCAATTAGCAGGTAAGCGACAAAAGTCGATTTTCGGGAAAACTCGAAAAACGTTTTCAGAAGTGAGGAAGCTGCACAGGGCGTTGTATTAAGTCTAGAGAAGTAAAATTTGGTGCCTGAAGGTTTTTTGTTGCTTCCTATACGGTTCTTGGGTCTAGAAACCCTGAAAATGAGCCCTTGTACGCTTATTGAGGTTAACTGGAAATAAAAAAATGCAGGATGGACGATAATGATATAAGCAATGATCAAGTAAACGCCATTTTGTCACGGTTAACTGGGTTTATGTGTCGCCTACCTGGTTAGTGCTATGCTGGAGTTGGCTTTTAACTGATTTTTAAATTTAAACTCCTGGTGGTTACCAGGGAATAGCAAAAAGTAAAGTGGAGGTGAACTGTTAGTAATTGAGTTTCTATTAACTGTAGTTACCTGCGAATTGGAAAACTTATTGAACTAATTTGGCTTTTACCTGGTTTTTGCACAACAAAAGTGCTCAGTAACGGAGATGCCGGTTGAAGCAACTGACCACATTAACCGACATAGTTGACACAGAAACATGAAAACACTATTAGTCCTGTAGATATTGACGGGCTGAATCCAACTATACCAATAACTCAAAATTGAGATTTTGGCGCTTACCTGCTATTTGAATAACTCCGTCCAATTATATGTCTAACGATGTGATCATAATTAGCGAATTTTCGAGGAAAATGAAGCTATTGCAATGTCTTCAAAATTTAAATATTGCAAATTGTTGAGATTTTTCTTCATTTAAATCCGTTTCAGACAATTCTAAATCGATTCCAGAAATGTAACACTTTTTTTAATGTATATGTATGTCATTCCAGACAGTATCTCAAGGAGGAATCGAGCTAAAAATCTGAAAAAAATGCAACATGTCAATAATATCAAAAGAAAAGATGAGTTCGTTGGCCAGCATTTTTGGAGTACTCCAAGGGCTCAAATTTTGAAAATCTAGAGTAAAAAATCGCTTAAAAACGCGTTTTTTGAGGTTTTTGGTGTGAATTACCATCTTAAACATACAATATGGTATATTTGGAATCAGCTTGAAATTTCCTATAAGAACCACCCACCAAATCGGTTAAAATCATTCTTCGAAAATTCGCTCATCAACTAAGCTGCATTAATGGGACTTTTAAAAGTTTATTCCATCCACAGGAAACTTAAAACTATGATTCACATCGTTAATTATGTCATACAATCACATATATGTAATTATGATTGTATGACATACTTTCGTACATAGAGAAATGTTCAAAATCATGAACGTCAAAAATAATGCATAGGATTTTGAACTTTGTTGGGGCATGGTTGGTGCGCTTTTTGAGCCGGTCGTCCGGTATGCATTTAACCCTTTGCATGACACGTTGGATTTTTTGACCCATGGAGGAAATTGAAGGGGTTGCGTTGGCAACACTGGAGCTCATGAGAGCCTTGAGCGCCTCCATAAATTCCTTTCAGTTAGTTGTCGAGTGACTGGTGTGGTTCTGGTTTGACTTTTCTTATTCTGGAAGACAAGAAGATAATAAGATAATAAGATTCTGGTACAACAGAACTACTATGTTCATTTTTTCGTCATTTCAAGACATATTTTGTGGACATTTTTTGTAGATCTATTTCATGGATATATTTTTATTGTTGTCATTTTGTACACCTACTCAATGTAGAAATGAGTCAAAAAATAAAGCTCCCTTTTATTCGAAGAAATACAAATTTTGTTTCATTTATTGAAGAAAAAAGATTTTTTAAACATTGTTTTCTAATAATTATGTTGAAATTGATCACATTGGTTGAAAGAAACACTGTTCAAACAAGGTTCTCTCTGACCCTTACATTTACAGTTATAGGTTCATTCGAAAAAGTTACATTTTGGATATGTAGAACAGCACAATTTGCATCAATCAGGGTGGTAGGCCAAAAAAGCCCATGTGCCACCAAACACTAGAAAATTTCAGGTGTCATGCAAACGGTTAACATTGCGTTTATGATAAGGGTCGGTAGAAGGAATGGAATGGTAAATTAATACCTCGGTATTACTCGAATTATGGGAAGTTGTAGATTATAAAACAGTTTATTTTTTTTATTGTTGTCTTGACGATCTGCTGAGTAGGTATCTAAAAAGAGGAGTCCGAAAGACGCAAGTGAGGTGTAATGAGGTGGAGATCTTTGGATTTACTCCAACTCATCGTGACCGACTATTTCACATGTTCGGCCTCATGAGAGGACCTAATTGAAGTTGGATGTAATCTTAATTAATGATCGACAAGAAATCATGGATAACGATCTCATGACGCAATTCAGCTCTGATAAACAATCACCTACTACAGTTGAACCTGGTTACAGTGGATTTATATATAAGAAAACCTCTATATTGGAAAGAATATTTCGGCCCTTGCATTAGAGGGGCAAAAACCAGGATATAAGGACCAGGATATAATTTTTACCTCTGTACAAGAAAAGGTTTTTCGTCGCGTTCACCTGCATTTACCTCTGTATAACAAAGGACAAGTTACGTGACCTCTATAGAAGAAAGGTGCTTGACTGTGAGTTTCAGTAACATTGCAGTAGACATTGTTGCACAGTATGCTCACGACAACGAAGACTCCGAAGAGGAAGCTGCTGCGACTGA
Source organism: Lygus lineolaris (assembly GCA_030264115.1). Taxonomy (NCBI): domain Eukaryota; kingdom Metazoa; phylum Arthropoda; class Insecta; order Hemiptera; family Miridae; genus Lygus; species Lygus lineolaris. The sequence continues at coordinate 3,915,210 of JAEMON010000006.1, read as the reverse complement.
GGAAGCAGTTGTGTCTCTAAAAAATACTTTGACTTTACAGCGTTTTTTAATGTTATGAGTATTTCCCCGCAGCAGGTATTCGATACGGTGTAGGTACCTATAGCTGTATTGAAATACTTGTCACCGCAAAGTTTACTGGAATACAGAAGGAAGTCACTGACCTTTTCAAGTTAAGTAACAAACCATCATGTTCACCTTTGACATGATGGAAAATTGTACATTTATTTTATTAAATTACATACACGTCACACACTTCTTTCTCTGACCTAAAACCTGAATACAAGGAAGGTTGAGAGAAAACTGGGGGTATGAAAACCTGGCGTAAGAAATAACATTACGTCCCCCTCAACTTTCTTGTAACCAGGTTCAACTGTATCAAACAGAGCAGAGTTGTTAGGCAGAGGAGAATGGACGGGATAAGAAGACACTGCTCAGCCTGTATTCCTGGCCAGGAATTTAATATTTGGAATCCGGAAGAGATAAATTTTTTGGACTGAGATATGTATTGTTCAATAGATAGTACCTATAGGTACTATTCATTCCATTTAGATCTTTAATCTTTTTAGATTTCATGTTACGGTCATTATAGATTTGACAGTCTGCAACATAAATTGAAAGTGAGGGAGAGTGGCATGAAATGAGCTGTTTCGATACTTACGCCATTGACATTTTCATGTCTTTCATATGGCACGTAACTCAAAAACCGTTACGAAAATTGACTACGAAAATTGTCCCAAATGAGTTTCTGAAGATTTCCGTTGTTGGTAGGGAAATTGAGCTTGCAGCTCAGCTGAGTCGAAAATGGAGCTCCCAGATCAGCTGAGTCGAAAATGGAGCTCTCAGATCAGCTGAGTCGAAAATGGAGCTCTCAGATCAGCTGAGTCGAAAATGGAGCTCTCTGATCAGCTGAGTCGAAAATGGAGCTCTCAGATCAGCTGAGTCGAAAATGGAGCTCTCAGCTCCGCTGAGTCGAAAATGGAGCTCTCAGATCAGCTGAGTTGAAAATGGAGCTCTCAGATCAGCTGAGTCGAAAATTGAAGTGAAAATGTCTCAATGTGTTGCAAACTCGTATGCAAGCGTTTTTGTTTTAATTTAATTTATTGGATTCGTATTGTTGCACATGTAGGTACCAGCTACAAGTTTTAAGTTTTTCAAAAACTTATTGGCATGGTTCATTACATAACGCCATATTATGTAATTAATCCGTATTATGTCAATTATTCAGAATAGTTCATGATATTAGAACATCCCTATAGTATACACAAGGCCAACAACAATATTTTAACTTAAATTGTTATTTCACACTCCTCTCTGAATTTAAACAATAACTGAAAAACAAACACATAATTATTCTCGCAAAATAAATGTGTAGTCAAATGATGTAATTGATCAAATTACAGCCAGCTCATACAATTTAGTATGTAACAATTTATATGTATTTACCTACATACGAGTATTTTCAAGGCAACTTTTACTGACTGAATAGGGGGATTACTATCAACAGGAACGGTTAGTTGAATAATTATTGATTAAACAGCCTGTGTCTAGTAATATAACTACCTTCTTCTCATCAATGGGTAGATGAATCATCAATGTTTGTGTCCTTTTGACTATTGCTAACAATCACTCTAGCTAATTAGGACATTCACAATGCATGATTACACCTCATTCTGCACAACATTCGAACAAATTTGTTGCAAACCATGGGTTGCTCTTAATTGGTGGATGTCTATACTTAAAAAATCGACCTTGGTCTCTAACCATATATCTAGTTGAGTTGACATTCCATTATTGTATTATTTCTAAACATAGTATCGTCTAAACATAGTATAGGCAAGAAGTATTCCACAATATCTCCTGTCACTATGCTGCACATTTTTCTGCCCTGCCCACTCTCTCGCATCGAAGTGACATGAAGACCTTTAATGACTCTGACATTTACATTAGGCCTCTAAGGGCCCTTAAGGTTGTAAATTACAAAAAATAACAAAATAAATCAAAACATGGCCTTAAACAATCACATTAAAAAAATCACAGAACGAACATGGAGGAACTTAACAAAAATTAAAATAAATGGCAAAAGTAAAAAATGAAAGAAATAAACATAAAAAAAATACATCAAAAACTTCTTCTCATTATAGATTAAACCACTATGTGAACTAACTCATGAGAAATGGACGTCAATGTTCGCATTTCTACAACTATATAGGTAGTTATTCTCCAACATCAATAATATGATTATTGAATCCACTATAGGCTTATTGCTGGAAATACCTCTTATCACACTTTCTGAATTAGTAGAGATTGGTTCATGGGGATAGGAATTTGGGTGTTTTGCGTACATTTTCAGGAGCAAATAGCACAGCAGTGGCTTCCACAGTGTATTCATTAGCTTCTTCGGGAAGTTTATATTGTCTTTCTACATTACTGAGGATGTCTCGGGAAGCAAACCCCACAGATGGTCGAGATTTGGACCCACCTGTGAAAATGATCAGGCAGTATTGCCACATTGTTGTGACAGCCACATGGCCATCAGTTGACCGAAAATAATGTACCTCCACCGGTGTGAATTGGATATTATAAGCTATGGTAAGAACTAAACTACCTAAATTCGTGTACGATTCTGAGCTCAACGAGTAGTTGGTGATGAGGCCATTCACAACAGGAGGTATGATTGTCATACCCATGAGTAGTAGAACGAAATCATCGACACCTAGGCCTCGAATGAACCATCTAATGTCAACCCCAGTTCATACTGAACCTACAGCAACATATGAAACTGATAAACCTAAATTTGCAATATTGATGTTTTTAGAGTCAAAACTTTTGTTATGTTGGGTTGTTAAGTATTCCAGCGTAGGTTCCATCTTGTACTCCTACTGTTGAGAGAGTCTGAAGCTCAGAACTCAGAAAATATACCTAAAAATCGCCCTTGGAGAGCACAGAAAATAGGTACCTACTCATCAATTTCTCTATTGTGAATTTAAAAACTCTGCCAATAATTACACAACGGTTTATAATTTTCCTGTATGGATTATCGAGCTACAAAGATCCCATTACAATAGTTTTAGTAAACTATTACCCCAATACAATTACCAATTTATGGTAATTAATATAAGATAAAAATTACCAATTTCTGGTAATGATTACACAACGGTTCACCAATCTATCAATCTACAATCTAACAATCTACCAATCTACAAAGATCCTATTACAATAGTTTTAGTAAACTATTAGCCCAATAAAATTACCAATTTCTGGTAATGATCATTAATAGATTGCAGATAAGCTTGTAAGTAGCTATTTTGATTTGACTCCTAACGTGCCCTGCCGGACTAAAATCTAATTTAATATATAAAATTCTCGTGTCACAGTTTTTGTTCCCATACTCCTCCGAAACGGCTTGACCGATTTTGATGAAATTTTTTGTGCTTATCCGGTATCTATGAGAATCGGCCAACATCTATTTTTCATCCCCCTAAATGTTAGGGGTAGTCCACCCCTAGAATTTTTTTTTTATTTTTTAGACAAAATTTTTAATTTCTATTTTTTTATGATACAACATACAAAAATACATACAATCCTCAATTTTCACCCTTCTACGATCAACCCTTATTTTTTAATAAGGGCTCTGTCCCACTGTCACGCGAGCGAAGCGAGCGTTTGGGATCTGGACAACCAACCGTCTAGAAATCCGGCCGTCTAGAAGTAACCGGCTAGAGATCATTTATATATATGGCAAAACAACGTTTGCCGGGTCAGCTAGTTACCTATATATTTCTTTTTGGAAGTGGAAACAAAATATAATCCATTACATATCGGCACTTGTTTTCATAAACTTCACATTGTTTCATAATAGGTAACATTTTGCAGGGATTATTACACTGGAGCACCACTACTATTCAAGTCTTATCACTGCCCACATGAATTATTCAAAACAGAGCTCGAGCAACTAGGAAATTACGAATACAACGCGTTCCACGGTATTACCCACCATCGTCCGACCGAGACCTTTAGCCTGTCGAGGAAAAGTTATGGGTACCTCTACTATGTAACGTAAAATTGTTATTTACCTACCTATCAGAGAGTTCCTAGTAGATACGATTGCAAGGACACTTACTGCGCATGCCCAGAACCCGATGGTATCGTATTGTCGATACCACCATTGTATTGCTTCCGAGTCTACCAAGGTAGCGGAAGTATTGTATTCACTTTTGGGAAGTGAAAAATTTTTTGCCTCCAGAATCAAAATTTCAACTCGCGTTTTACGTTTTAGACCTTCCTGAACAATTTTGGTTTCGTGTCTGTCTGTCTGTGTGTCCCAGAATCCTTGCAACACGCATAACTTGCACAATTTCCATCCGATTTTGATGAAATTTTCAGGGATTACGCGGGTTAGGCCCTAGATGGTCCCCTATGAAATTCATCACCAGCCTACCAACGGTAGCCTCTGCGCATGCGTAAACGTGAAATCCTCGAAACATCAATTTTGCGGGACTAATGGTCCGATTTCGCTCAAAGTTGGAAGGTATTTGAAGATCAAAGGTTCAATGATACCCTACAAGTTTCATGAAGATTGGATCAGCGGTATCAACTGCGCATGCGCAAAACTTGAAATCCTTGCAATATCAATTTCTCGCGACCTAATGGTCCGATTTCACTCAAATTTGGATGAAAGTTGAGGATCGGAGGTTCGATAATGCCCTATGAGTTTCATCAAAATCGAATCAGTGATGCCCACTGCGCATGCGCAAACGTGAAGTCTAAGAACTTCGACAATTTTCATCCGATTTCGATGGAATTTTCAGGGATTGTGCAGGTACTAATAATCCCTTTGATGATATAGTAATATATATGTTATATATGCATACAATCATGTTATGGATACGAGGAAGCTATGTGCCACACCCAACTTGGCAGACGTTTTTTCTACTTTGCTTTGGTCCAATCACTCCTAGTGTATGATATAGTGGCTTGAGGGGTCTGCGCATGGTATAAGAACACAACTACTCTGCGTCACTCAAAAATGCTTGCTCAAGATTCTTCTTAGAAAACCTATTGGTTTTCCTGTCAGTGGAATTATTTCGTGAAATGAAAGTATCGCCCCTTACTGATCTGTTCGAACGCACATTGTTAATTTACATAATTTATTATAGAAAATGTACTCATCGGGTCACTTTCCTACATTGGAAAATCAAACTATGGCATACCTTTAGTAAACTTACGCTGATCTTACGCTAGGGCAAAGATTTTTTACCTTTTTCGGTTTAATGGGTTTATTCAACACTCTCTCTCCATCTGTTTTTCCAATTCCGATGTCATTTACCTTTTTCAAAAATAAATTGAAAGTTACACTCTCCCTCCATCTGTTTTTCCAATTCCGATGTCATTTATCCTTTTCAAAAATAAATTGAAAATTCTTTACAATGCTAGGTTGAGCGATGAGCATCTCCCTGTATGATTTGATCTTCAGTTCCAGATTTGTGATTTCCGGGATTTATTTCAATTTTGAGGTAAAAAACGGTTCAATTTTTATTATTTTGTTCAATTTTTAATTGCGTTTTTCAATTAGAATGGTAGGTACCTACTGATTAATTTACTTTGTTGTATCTTACCAACGTGACTCCAACTCCCAGCAAAATATTACCTAATGGGAGTAGCCATGTTAAGCTACAATTAAGAATGTTTATAAATATGTATGTGCAACAATGTTCTTCAGTAAACGCATGAAAAACAAAAAAAAAATCGGCCATATACATACAAACATGCTTGTAAGTGGAAGTTGAGAGAGCTAAGCGGGTTTCACAACCACCAACAATGGTTACCTCCGCGATCATGGAAATTGTAGAAGGTAATTATTTTAGTAAAATACCTAAACCGTGATCGGCAGGTTTCTCGTAGTGTGTGTTATTTATTTATTGATTTTTTTTTTTTTTTTCGCTTCATCATGTAGGATGTTAGATGAAGGTAGACAACATGATGTTTATTTGGTTTACTTATATTTTTGGGCTCCAGTTTGGTAGGTACCTACTACCTACCTAGCTGGTGATTAGGGTTTAAAAAGTCGTCCAATCGATGCAATAGGAGCTGGTAGTAGGGAGCAAAGGACCAGTGTAAAGGACAAAATTATCATTATTTTTTTCAAATTTCTGGTATCAATCCCGTAAAAGAGGTAAATATCTAATGATTTTTTTGCTTTCATTTCACCTTCAAGGTCTTTCCAGAAGGACCAGTTCCTCAAGTAGCAGGTCCCTTATAAGACTCTTATAGAATTTCAAGGGCCATAGGACCATGAGTTGAAAAGTTGTAATAGGTACTTCCCAAAGAAGGATCGAAATTTACACAAACAAACTAGGTACTAGGTAGTAGAACTAGGTACTTAGGTACTCAATAATCACTAAAAACACTCAACTAACCCCCCCCCCCCCCAGAGGGTGTAGACACCTTATCTCTATACCTGAATCCGCACTGCACTGATAATGATTTTTCCCTTTTACATTGTAATCCAGACTCCCTTGTTGCTAAAATTTGTAATAAAAGGTATTAGTTCATACCTACCTCTCAATACATTGGATTTTTTTCACAGCCGATTACATCAAAGTGTGCAAAAGAAATGATCCTGACCTGACTGGGTGCATAAAGAACTCAATCGAGCTGTTGAGACCGAAATTCGTTCAAGGTAAAGTCTTCATCAATCATTATTGTACCCCATTCAAATTAATCATCCAACCAATTGTGAATATACAGGGTGTCTACAGTTAGTTTGGGACAAACTTCAGGAATCGATTTAACCGGTCATGCCCAACACAAAAAGCCATTAATTTGAAGTTTTTTTTTCAAACCCCTTATTTCTTGAGTTTTTAAAATTTAAGATTTTGTTATTTCTTACATCACTAAAACAGCCAAACCTCCTTTGATTTACAGTGTATTTTCAGCCCAAGTTAAAAGTTTTGCTGAGCTAGTGAACAGCGGAGGTATATTTGGCAATAATTAAATGGGAAAAATTAAATCAACACACAAATATAACCAAAATATAAGTTGGATGTGCTGGTATGTCCGAAAATTCACTAATTTTCTCGAAAAATCAACTCTATCAGTCAAAATAAATTGGGAGTGTCATCATTCGATTCAGCTTGAAAAATGACTTGGAAGACAATATAAGTCAGCCACTTTTTCGCATTCAAAAGAAATTTTCTCCCTTATTTAATAGACCAAAATCAAAAAATACTACTCCGTTCGAAAGCTGAGATCCTGAGGAAGTTTTTTTCAAGGCTCAACAGTCTTGGTTTAGAACAAAAACGATGAGTAAAAGAAATGTCAAATTTTGAAAAAAAAATTGAATTTTGTTCTGAATTTTGAGCCTTGAAATTTACTGGTGATTTACTTATGAGATGGTTAGTATAGGCCGGTCTCATAGGAAATTTAATGCTCTTTCCAATGGTATTTTCAATTTTCAATTTTACACTGTAAATGAATGGAGTTTTATCTGTTTCAGTGATGTAAGGTTGAAAAAGAAAAAAAATCTTAAAATTGAAAAAACTCATGAAATAAGGGGGTTGAGAAAAAAACTTAATGAGACACTTTTTTGTTGGAAATGATCAGTAGAATCTATTCCTGAAGTTTGTCCCAACTGCAGACACCCTGTATATATGATGATGGAATAAGCGCGTTTTGCTGATTATTCTTGAAATAAAACTATAATAAATACGGCTGGTTCGCCGTCGGTGTCTCAGTACTCGACTATTACCTATTATTGATTTTTTTTTAATTTTTGTTACGTCTAGGTATACCTGAACTCGATATTCCAGCGATTGAACCCCTTCACATGCCCGAACTTATATTTTCACGAGGGGGTGCTTTCAAAGCGATGGCCAATGATATTGTGGTCAGAGGTGCTTCAAATTTCGTGATTACGGACTTGGAGTAAGTTATACTGATTTATTTGGAGTACCTTAGTTATAAATCCCTCGTAACGTCTTCCGTCCGACCTGAAATGCGTTTCTCTTACATGGTCATAATTTCCACATTATTTACCCAAATAATAAACCTACAACAGGCAAATCATATAGGGCTTTGGGTGGTCACACACAAATAGCCAGACATAGCAGACATAACAACAGGTGATAGCACTAAATAACCGCGTGAAACTCGATTCTCCCAAAGATGTGCAGTTATGCTATTAAAACGCTACGAATTATTACACAACCTTTTTTTTTTAACATATCAACATCCTGCCCATGAGTTAATACAACTTACAATTAACTTAACTTACAATAGTTATGATAAACTATTACTTTTAGCCCAATACACTGTCTGGTGATTGAGATCAACGATTATAATAAGTACCGACCGTAATATCACGAGGATCCCATAATCATTTCTTTTGTACCTACCTGTAATTATTATTAGCGAGAGTGAAAGGTCCTTATATCAAAAATGCAATAATAAAATATAATAAATATAAAATATAATATAATAAATTTCTGAAAATAAATAAAAAGATAAAAATAAAATAAAATAAATCATCAAGAAATTCAATACCTAAGGAAGCTTGTATCAATTGAACTTGTAGGTTTGATTTGCCCATTCTGTTGTAGATATGGAGGTTTTTGAGGGGAGAAGTGAAATGGCTCTTCTCTATTTCATTGGTTTTATTCACCAAATGTCGAAGTAGGTAGATAAGCGTTTTCACCCACCTTGGGACCTTATCAGAGCTACAAATTACATAAAATTAACAAACTTAATACAACGCAGGCCATAAGCAGTTGGAGAAGGGTAAGTTGTCTCATCTTGGTAATATTTAGACTTGCTCACTTATAGCCTGCGGGTATTAAGTGCTCATAGTTATTCACTATCGGGTACTTATAGCCTGTGTTGTATTTTATTTACTTTATTCATGTTATTTGTAGCTCCGGTGAGGCCCCAAGGTGGGCGAAAGCGCTTATCATACCTACTTCGACATTTGGTGAATAAAACCAAAGAAATAGAGAAGAGTCATTCCACTTCTCCTCTCAAAAACCCCCATATCTACTAAAATTAAATTTGTAACTCGATTCGGCGAAAACAAATTAACCTTCCGGTGGGCGCGCCTTTGAAACTCACAAGAGCG
>JAEMON010000006.1:3829374-3844704 GCA_030264115.1 Lygus lineolaris | reverse complement strand
TTTTTTAATCTCAATGCAGAGGCTGCCCTGACGCTGCTCTAGTCATGAGGAAAAGCATATTATGCATTACAAAGTTGGTACAGTCATTGGGGGTGATCAAGGAGACACCCTTTATTATTGTTTCACGCAAAGGATGTTCTCCCGGACTTCCAAGAGTCCCTCGAACGACGGTTTTAATTTTCGAAAACGCCTGCTCGACTGGATTGAGCATAGACGAATACGGGGGTAGGAACTTGATGTTAATATCGGTTGACTCTGGCCACTGCTGGATTGATTGTGCTCGGTGGATTACCTTCAAGATTTGGGCCCTCTTTATAAAGGACGAAATCATTTTGAAAAAGGACGAATTCATATTGTAAAAGGACGAATTCATTTTGTAAAAGGACGAATTCAATTTGAAAAAGTTATACGTAAAAATAATACCTTTCCTATGTTAACGCTATGCACTAGCACAAAAATTGGTCTTCGCCGTTGCCCAATAGGTAGACATTTCAATCTTTTATCAAACTTCAATACTGAAAATCTGATTGTTCTAATAATAACAAGTAGGAACTGTACAAAGAAGGAGTTCCAAACAATGCGTACTCAACTTTTGTTATGTACACGACTATGGAAGCTACTTTTCATTCCGGTCAACGTTTCTATGACCGCTCAATCGTTTTTACTAAGGTATCCCCCGACAGGATGACCTCATTCGTATTCACTGGGGTACACGCCTGGTGAGGAAGCTTGACCATGAGAGCTGCCTGCAGCGCAGGAGTTCTCTTTGGAAACTGCGTGGCCGCCGTCTGAGAAGACACTACATCAGCTGGCTGTGATCCTTGAGCCAAATGCACTCAACCATAGAGTTTGCGTAACAAGAATACTTTTATATTAACGTGTGAGTTTAACATTGTTCAAAAAACTTAGTTTGCTTGATAAGTACCTACTCGAAACATGATAATGTATTAAGTGATTTCAGTATCACTACGCTGATGTTTTGAAATAAATATGTAGGTATCTGCGGAGCATTTCTGCAAATATCCATATCCACGTTACACCAAGATTTGAATCATGTCGAGCATTTCGGTGTCCAATGCATAATAATAACGGGAAGGCATGATGATTTATTTATTCATTTAATTAAGTCGGGCAAGCCCAATATATTTGGAAACATTCATACAGCATGAGTTGATGAGCGAATTTTCAAAGAATAATTTTACCCGATTTGGTGGCTGATTCTTATAAGAAATTTCACGCTGATTCCGAATATACTATTTATGTTCCTATATTTAAGATGGTAATTCACACCAAAAACCTCAAAAACGCGTTTTTTTAAAGCGATTTTTGACTAAAATTTTCTAAATTTGAACCCTTAGAGTACTCAACATATTCTGGCCAACGAACTCATCCTTTCTTTTGATGGTATTGACCTTTTTTCAGATTTTTAGCTCAATCCCTCGGTCAGCTATCGTCTGGAGTGACCTATGAAAAAAGTTAAATTTCTGGATTCGTTTTAGAATGAATTCCATGAAGAAAATTTTCAAAAATTTGCATTACAAAAATTTTGAAGCCATTGCAATTATAGCTTCATTTTCTTCGAAAATTCACTAAAATTAGAAATGGAGATTTAAAAAAATCATAAATAGAAAGAAAGTCTGCACAAAATGTGTTCAAAGCAAATAATAAAGTTATAAATGGGCACATGAAAAATCATCGACTAGGTATTTAATAAAACCGAACACTATGATACCCATTTCAATCAAGTGAAACCGGAGTTGATGAAAACGTCTATTTCTACGAAAATAATGAGTTACAAAAATACTCGATTTCGTCATCATCAGTAAGTATTCAGTTTCATTGAAAATCAATTCGATAAGATCGATCGTGGATACGACACGACTGAATAACTATAGTGGTAGTGAGCTGCAAAAACGCGGTGAGAAAAGTGAAAGCGGATCGTTCTTTTTATGACCGTCTGGCTCAGTCAGACCTGCACCTGAGGAAGCTCCATTCATCATGATGCCTGCACTCACCAGTTCCTTGGTGGCCTCTGGGCTCGGCCTGTCTTCCTCTCTGTCCACGCAATGCAGGCAGGTCAACTAGTTTCGAGTTCCAAAGCGTGAAAGATTCCTTCCTCTGTCCGAACTCACAACCACAACTAGGGTTGTCAGATTTACAGAAAAAACTCAGTTATAACCCACCCTCAATCAGGTGCTCACTAATCTCACACCACTAATATGAAATTATGTAATATCTGAAAATTCCGTCAAAATCGGATTAAATTAATTGTGGAAGCTGTGTGGCGAGGATTCACGGACCGACAGACGTGGCAAGAAACCAAAAAGTCCCATTCATGCAGCATGAGTTGATGAGCGAATTATCCGAGATTGATTTGGCGGGTGAATTATCCCACGGATTTGGCGGGTGATTATTATAGGAAATGTCACGCTGATTCCGAATATACCATATATGTTCCTATGTTTAAGATGGTAATTTGCACCAAAAACCGCAAAAAACACGTTTTTCAGTGTTTTTTTACTCTAAATTTTCAAAATTTGACCCCTTCGGATTAGGTAATACTCCCAAAATTGTGGACAATGAACTCATCTTTTCTTCTGATATTATTGATATTTTGAAATTTTTTCGGATTTTTAGCAGGGGAAATTTCGACTTTGGAGGGAGAAAATTGTTGCCTCCCAAAAGTCTCGATTCCTCTGTCAGATTTCTTCGAGAATTCGCTAATTCAGGGGAAATTTCGACTTTGGAGGGAGAAAATTGTTGCCTCCCAAAAGTCTCGATTCCTCTGTCAGATTTCTTCGAGAATTCGCTAATTATGGGGAAATTTCACTTTGGAGGGAGAAAATTGTTGTCTCCCACAAGTGAACACAATGCGTCCTCTAACTTGGTAGACTCGGAAGCAGTCGTCGAAAAAAAGGGATTATTTTCCCCATCAAGGGAGAAACTAGAGATGAAGGTCAATTAATAGTAGAAGATAAACACAGGAAGATGTAGGCAGGAATAGAAAACAACAAAATTACATATAAACACGTAATTTATTATAATTGAACAGAAATTGAATTTGAACAACACTGAATAAAGTAGTTTTAATTTGTTGAAACATAATAGATTTATGTAAAATCAGCCGATTCCAAAGAGTGGTGAACGATTTCCGTGGAGTGAAAACTGTCGGAATTACCTTTATTGGTTAGTTGCGGATTGGTTGTAATTAAAAACCAATATAAAACTTCCATTACACTTTTTCGGGCTGGAAAAAAGGCACACAATTTTGTTCAAAAACCCCAAGCTAAAATACATAAATCCATGTCAAAAGCCAGGTTGGGTGAGCAGTATAGGTTCCTCACTTTCGTAACACGGACGTTCAGAATCAGTTAGTGGAAATTTCACCGAAATTGGTAGAATAGATCCGGTCCATTAGGCACTCAGAAACCGTTGTTTCAGGAAATTGACGTTTGCGCAAGCGCACACGCAACTAGTGGTCAGAGGGCGATGAAAATGACAGACAGGCACGAACGACAATTGTTAAGCAAAGCTTTGAATCGCAAAAAGCAAGTACAAATTTTGATTTAGGTAGACGATATTCTTTCCTAGTTCAATATTCTTCATATTCATTCCTCCTGTGTACTTTCTATTCTTTCCTCTATCTCTATTCTATCCCTATTCTATCCTCTATTTATTCTATCTCTATCTTTAGTTTCTATTCTAAGTTCAAGTTTTACAACACAATTTACCAAAATAATTCAATTCTCAAATAATTCATTTCAATTCTCCTACTTTTCGAACCATGTACCTACTAATTCAGCACTTCCAACATCTTACAACCATAACAACACTAACCTTACTGATAAGAATCTCACTGTTATCTCATAGCTTGTTTTGTAACCTCCATTAGTCAACTTTCAATTCATTAGGTTGTCCACTGTCAACTCAGTTATACCTAATTGCATAGTGGTTGTGGTTGCACAAACTGAATGAATCATTACCTTCCTTTTTTTTCTTTTTTTTAAATCACGATTACCATAATAATTATTCATTATGTGAACTTACCAGCCAGATTATAGGTAAGGGTTTATTAATATCATCTTTTCATGTACCTACCTATTCTCACCCTAGCTACCTTGTTTGTTACCTACCTCAGGTAATATCTAATAGTTCCTGTTCTTGTTTTATTGTACCTAATAACCCTGAGGATGGATAATAAATTATCCGAAACGTTGGCGTAATCAAATTTTCTTCTTCCGACCGATTCTCAAGAACTAAATTCTAGTTTATATACTAACGGTCAAGAACCCTCACCAACATCATCAATATTCTTTCCTTCTTGCACAAATACATAGCTTCCTATACTTTCGGTAAGAATCCCAAGATTTTGATGGTTACAATCACATGTTAGCATTGTTGGAGTTAATTCAACATACGTTCAAGCTTTTGTTGAACCAATTTTTAACAAGTTTATTTGGTGCTTCCTTTGTCTGGCTTTCTGTGTGTAACCGCGAGGTTTGCTAGTTTAATAACAATACAGGGTGTGCTAAGAGTTGGCACGACTTTTAGAATGCTGTGAAATGCACAATTTTGATCCAAATCAAACTTTTTTTTTAGAAATAGGTAGCTACCTGAGGTCCTGACATTTACTCATGAAAAATTGTGTCTCGGAGGGTATGTATGCCTGATACAATTTCAGCGAATTTTCGAAGAAAATGATGCTATTGTAATAGCTCAAAATTATTGTAATGAAAATTTTTGAAAATTTTCTTCATCAAAATCCGTTTTAGACCGTTCTAAAACGATTCCTGAAATTTAACACTTTTTAGCGAATTTTCGAAAAAAATGAAGCTATTGCAATGGCTTCAAAATTTAAATAATGCAAATTTTTGAAAATTTTCTCCATGGAAATCCGTTTCAGACCTTCTAAAACTATACCTGAAATTTAACACTTTTTTATATATATATTTTATATATACATTTATGTAGGATAATGTGTGTGTCACTCCAGACGATATCTGCCCGAGGGATCGAGATAAAAAATCAAAAACAAATTTCAAATGTCAATATTATCAAAAGAAAGGATGAGTCAGAATTTTTGGAGTACTCCAAGGGGTCAAATTTTGAAAATTCAGTTCCAAAAATCGCAAAAAAATGTGTTTTCTGAGGTTTTTGGTGTAAATTACCATCCCAAACATAGGAACATGTGGTATATTCGGAATCAGCGTGAAATTTCCGATAAGAATCACCTACCCAATTGGTTAAAATCATTATTCGAAAATTCGCTCATCAACTCATGCTGCATGAATGGGACTTTTCCATGCGTAAATGGCAGGAACTCAGGTACCTACCTGTTTGTAAAAAAAGTTTGTTTTGTATTAAAATTGAGCATTTCACAGCATTTTAAAATTTGTACCAACTTTTAGAAGACCCTATACTATCACGGAAAAATGGTAAGGTGGTCGTCCAAATCAAGATTATGTATATCTGGGAATCCAATTAAATCAATTTCCGGGTAGTTGCGAGTAAGGAAAGTACTGTGAGGCCTCGTTCTAGATGTTTTATCACTGTGACTGACCTTTAGGATGCCTCGGAGGAACCTAGTAAAAAATTATTTAGCCTGAGCTCTGTGAGTTATCAATGTTAATAATCAGCGTGTTTTACATTCGTGTGAATTCTTGAGGATTCTTTGCTTTCGATAGAACTTGGGTTTTCGAGTGTTGTATCCTTCACGCAGATGAACATTTCCCACATCCTGGAAGAATGTTTTCTGGCTCCCGCGACTCTTGAAAAACAATGATCACCTTCTGATTGGGATGCATGACGGACGAACCCTCAATTAAGGACGGAACGTGGTCATCTGCGCGCGATATCGTGCGCGAGACATGGTCAAATCGTGCGGGCCTTTTGTTAGGATAAGGATAGATGGATGTCTTTTTGTTCAATTACACCTGAACAGGCTATGAATGGTCAATAATATTGTATAACGTATAATCAGTGCAAATATGGAAATGGCACATAGCTTCCTCGCGTCCAAATTTTTTTTAAAATAAAACATTATGTGAGTTCAAAACTCTTGATCGTATTGATGTTTGTCAATTTAGACAAAATGTCAACATAAATTTGAAAAAAAATATCCTGCCAAGTGGAAAATTTCCATTATTTAGGTACCATTTAATGGTACATAGCTTCCTCGCGTCCTAAAAAATTGTTCAAGTTCAAAATTCTTGATCGTGTTGACGTTTGTAAGTTTAGATCATATGTGTACATAATCGTGAAGAAATTTACGTACCGTACCGTTGATTCAGTCATTATGAAATTCATATACTTATAGGCGCTCAAGGGCCCCTACCCGCGCAAAATCCCTAAAAATACGGACAGAAACGAAACCAAATTTGTTCAGAAAGCTCTGAAACGTAAAACGCAAGTGAAAATTTCAATTTTAGAGAACAAATTTTTTTTCAATTTTCATAGTGATAACAAAGCTTCCGCTACCTCCGGAAGCAAAAAGACACGATGTCCAACTTTATTGGAATAGATTGATACTTTCATTACTGTACCAAGTAACTGCTGTGCGTAGTAGGAAAAATTTAACATTAGTAATAATAATACCTCTGCAGAGCTGATCATAATAATTCTAAAGAGATATACATATATATTACAATAAAATATCACATTAAATAAAAACTGGGTAGATTAACCTACTAATATACACAGCCTAATAATTCCCAATAATCACTGTTCCAGACCATAAATAACATTATCACTTATAATCGCTTGTGAAATGATATACTTATTCATTTACTACTGTCCTGATTCTTTGGAGATCGGCTAACAATGCACATCACATTCTGGTTTCGCTATTATTCGTAATACCTGTGATAAATGGATTTTAAAACAGCATAATTATGTTACATCACAGTACGGAAGACCTCCAAAATAAATTTGTCTTATTGATAATCGAACTTATGGAGATCGACCCAAATTAACACGTATGTCGGACTGATTGGGATTGGGGTTCACAGAAAAACAGCCTTCTTCGCCGAGCTTTCGTGAAATGTATTCAAATCATCAGGGCTCGAAGGTAAGTCTAGAGTGTGACCATCACACCACTGCCAGCAACCATGAAGAACCAGAGGACTGGTAGGTACGGATCACTAGTAAGAGTGAAAACAAAATAAACTATTGCAGAGTAAAATAGACGTCAAACACCAGACGTCAAAAAATAAAAAAAATAAGATTTAAAAATAAATAAAAAATAAATAAAACAGACGTCAAACACACAATATAAAAATATATATACTATCATACAAACATGTGCAGGCAACTTAAATTCTTTCACAAAACTCTTTTATGAAAGAATAGGTTACAAAGTTCCATCCATGCAGCATGAGTTGATGAGCGAATTTTCAAATAATGATTTGAACAGATTTTGTGGATGATTTTTATAGGAAATTTCACGCTGATTCCGAATATATACCATATTTTCCTATGTTTGAGATGTCATTTACACCAAAAACCTCAAAAACAAGTTTTTCGCGATTTATGAAACTAAATTTTCAAAATTTTGACCCTTTGGAGTATTACCAAAATTCCGGCAACAAACTCATCCTTTCTTTTGATATAATTAACATTTTAAATTTTTTTTATCTCGATCCCTCGGCCAGATATCGTCTGGAGTGACACATATAAAAAGTTCAAAAATTTGCATTACAAACATTTTGAAGCCATTGCAATAGCTTAATTTTCTTCGAAAATTCGCTAATAGACGTTAAACACCAAAAACTATAGTACAATATAAAAATATATATACTTTCATACAAAATGTGCAGGCAACTTAAATTCTTTCATAAAACTGTTTTATGAATGAAAACCTAAAACTATTTTAAAAAAACTATTTTATGAATGAAAACCTAAAACTATTTTAAAAAACTATTTTACGAAAGAATTTAAGTTGCCTGCCCATTTTAAGTCTTGACTTACCTTCGAGCCCTGATGATGTGAATACATTTCACGAAAGCTCGGCGTAGAAGGTTGTTTTTCTGTGGACCCCTTTCTCAATCAGACTTAGATAATATCTGGCGATAATACTTTTTCAGTGCTCGTCTTCGAGCCGTTCAACGGTTTCAAAAACGTTTACCATCCTTTACTGGTGATGAACAACAGCTTCCCACGATCAAAGTTGTTAGACAGTCTTTACTTTGTCCGAGTTACACACTATGAATTTACTACTTTGTTTTTCGATAAGAAATTGCCGGGAGCAGGATCCGTCGAAAGGGTAAAAGGTAGGGTTTGAGAGAATGGAGGAAAGTGGTCAAGAGAGGTAGATCCGAGGACCGAGGAAGGTGGGTCTTAAGGACACCCCCTCTATCCGCAGGCTTCCCCTAAGGAACCCCACCTATATACCTAACTCGTCCTAACCAACTTCGCTCATTTCGCCAATTGCATACGTGCTCTAAAGGTAAGTTTCTTTGTTGACCTTTTCATTTATTCGTATTGAAATATGCTTAAATGAAAGAAAACCCTATTAGAGTAACTAGCAAACCTCACCGACAGGTGATACACACATACTGCCAGACATAGCGTAGGCAATAGCACCAAAAAATTGGTTCACCCAATGCCTGACCGTATGTTATTCGTTGAAAATTAACTTCAACATATTAATGCAAAAGAAATCGTGACCATCAACTGTTGTACTTGACATAAATTTCATCTTCATTTCATCATTCATCCAAATTATGTAATCTAATGTAATGTAATGTAATGTAATGTAATGGGCTCAACTCACAGAAATCGTTTTGTTACCGTAGCAATGTTAAAAGTTCTGCCAATTTGGGTAGGCAGTATAGCTTCCTAACTTTGGTAACATGGATGTAAAGAATCACTTTTCAGTGAAATTGGTCGAGCAGTTCTGTAATTATCCCTATGTCAACAAATTACAATTTTGCGCATGCGCAGTAGCTCTTGTGATGAAATTTATAGGTGATTGTATTGGAGTCAACCCCCAACTACCCTCATTATCTGAGCGAAATCTGTCTATTAAGAACTGAGAAACAGTAGTTTTAGGAAATTTATGTTTACGCATGCGCACAAGCTACTGGGGATCCGGTGGCTATGAAATTATTAGGGGACCCTCGAGGGGCTCCCCCTGAAAATTTCACTGAAATTAGTGCAGTAGTTCCCGAGTTATGGCTATGAATTACCTACATTTCAAAATTTAGCATGCGCAGGCTGACACATTCATGTCGAAATTCGAAGGTAATTGTTAACCTCTAACTACCCTCCAAAGTTGAACGAAATAGGTCAATTAGGAACTGAGAAATCGTAGTTTCAGGGAATTTACGTTGTGCGATGGCGATGAAATGCATAGGGGACCCTCTAAGGTCTGACCCACGTAATCCCTGAAAATTTCACCGAAATTCGTCGAGTAGTTCCAAAGCTACGCCTATGACAACAAACTTCATGTTTGCCCTTGCTCAGTAGCTATTACTGATACAATCGTGACGAAATTCGTAGGTGTTTGTCTTGAGGTCAGCCCCCAACTACCCTCCAAATTTGCGCGAAACATAATAGCGAAACGTAATAGTCCAATGACCATGAAATTCATAGGGGACCGTCAGGGGTCTGCACAATCCCTGCCAATTTCATCAAATTCGGAGCATAACTTCATATAGTTTTGCCTGAGCCAAGGAATTTACCACAGACAGACAGTCAAGGAACCAAAATTGCTCAAAAAGCTCTGAAACTTAAAAAGCAAGCTGAAATTTTGATTTTGGAGGACACAAATTTTTTAATTTCTCGCACGAGAATACACAGCTTCCTACCTTCGGTATTGACTCGAATCGGCTTTAAAAGTTGTGTATTCGCGCGGTCTTTCCCTCTAGTACCGAACCTGTTTACAAGTGACGTTTACTCAAGCATTTCTAAGGCCGATTTCACGATGGATAAGGACGGGGTGTGCGACATCTACTGGACAGGAACCTACTCTAAATGTTGCAAAAAAAAACCTCATGTGGGATTGGCTGCGGGCGGTCGGGTCATAAATCATGTCTCAGACCGACAGACTGTAGCGCAATAATAATATGGATACGTCGGCACAAAAATAAACTTGAAATTACAGAGAAAGACGAAGTTGAACATAAAACCACATATATGCAAGTTCAAAACAACATAGACACTTACACTATTGTAGTTAGTATTCATGATACGGTTTAAAAATACATAGTTAGGTAACAGATATTCAGACTGACAGTGTGTAGGTATAGTAGACTAGTAGGTATTATTATTCACGAGGCCCACTAGTAGATAAGGGCTCTCCTATCTTTCAGTATTCCAGTACGTCTTGAGTATAGGTACTTACAAAAATACATACCTAACTAAATAGCGAGTCGTTTTTTACATGCGACACTAGTGTACACGTGTACAGCATAGTAGGTATGCCTACCATATTGCGAAACGTGCAGTGAGGCCCCTACCACGTCAAATACCACTTGTCTGTTTTTTTATTTGATTTTTTATTCTGCCCCCTGAATTTGCTGGATAGGTTTATTTGTTCGTGCCAACTGTCACCACATACTATCAGTACACATAAACCTCAAGGGCCTGCAGACCCTGGGATTTTTCAGTTTCTACCAATTATCTTGGCTTGTATTCATTTTTCCTTCCTCAAGAAAAAAAAACCTAAATTCATTTTATAAATTTGTCTACAAACGTGGTTGCTCAAATTCTATATAAATTGAAATTAAAAAAAAACCATATTCAGAATTCAGTTTAAAAAAATTTTGGGTAGGTATAAACTAATTTGGGATGGTTGCAGATGTATAAGAACGTCCAAAATTCAATGGGAGCAATTTTAACTTATAAAATAAAGGAGAAAAGGAGAGAGGTATATTATGTGATGTTGTGGACCCACCAGTATGAAGTTATTGTAATTTCATTTTTGACTGCACATCTATTTGCGAAGATGCGACATTCCTCCCCGCCTTCCTCAGTCGGGTATTGCTCCTCGAAATCATATAAATTGAAGACACGAACTAAATCACTGGCGATGAAGTAAACAGAAAACGTTATGTCTATTTCGAAGAAAATAACGAGTTCAACATTAAATCGATTTCGACAGATAGTTCATCATCAGTAAAAACAAGATTTGAAGGCATAATTTACAGAGAACACGGCATATACAGTCACAGGAGAAACGGAACTTTGATTGTACTGGTCGAGAAAAGTGAAGGGGACTGAGAAGAATACCCAATCAGATGCAGACAAAGTGAAAGGGTTGCACAGTTGGTGAGGGTTGGAAGGGAACTTGAATCCTATTGGTTGAGTGAAAGGGGGCTTAAACAGTGGTGTGGGTAACATTACGAGGGGGCGGGGGGGGGGGGGGGGGGGGGGGGGGGGGGGGGAGAGAGAGAGAAAGAGAGAGAGAGAGAGATCCAAGCTATTTCTGGAATGAAACTATTAATGGTGAAAAATTCCAAATCTTTGGAATTACCTCAATCAGATATTTATTTGACCCATCGCTTTTAATGATTTCAAATTTTTCCAGTACATTCAACATGCCTCTCTTTGGAAAAAAATGAAGAAATTCTACAAACTGTCTATTTGTCATATCAAAACTAAAGTTATGATTGGATTCACTCTGAGGATTTGCAAAATCAGAACCGTCCTCGTTATTCCTGAAATCATGTTCACGTTCATCAAATATTTCCCTGAATTTCCTACCAATTCAACCACAATAGGTACTCAAGCCCACATGAACATTTTAGCTCATAAACCCCACTTTCGCCCTGAACTTCAATTTTACCTTTAATTAAGTTTTAAGATTATTTCTATTTTTGAAACCCACTTTGAAACATCTAGATGATTACAATTTCACCAATTTCATCGGAAACTTTCCCGTAAAAAGGTATACTTATCCACTGTTATTGATTGATTTTTTTGTTCTGTTATTGTTGATTTGGTAGTTATTGATTGGTTCGTTGATTTGTTGTTGTTGATTGTTTTTGATGATTGATTTGTTTTTTCTCTAACCCAACTTCTCCCACCCAAATTTGGCACCCCATCCTACTCTTTTTCCTAAAGAACCTTATTTCATATGTAGTCAGTGAGCTATCCTCCACATCCATTACTATCAGCTATACGTAGATTTTCAGCTAATAGTAATTTATATGATTCTTAATAATAATTACTATATAATGATAATAATAATAATTTGTTAGCAGCTAATAGATTTTTCTTTTGATACATCTTGTTCATTCATAGTTCTTTTGATCATACTATGGAAGGCTGCATGTTTGTGAACTAAAATGCGATTCGAAGTAGGTACATAAAAAGTTATATCACTGTACGCATCTTACCTCTGAATGGTTCCTCCATCTGCATGATCTGTGATTATCCAGTCATAAAAATCGATTGAGAGTATCTTGTCGAATAAATATACACAAAAATACGGGTCTGATTTTGTCCGGGGACTCGAAAATTAAGGTCACATTCCAATTTCGTCTTTGACAACCTTATCTGGACGGATTTGATTTATTCGTTTTAAGCCTTCATATTTGAGGGAACGTGCCACTGTCCGTATGACCACCTTGAATAAACAGGACTTTTCAAGGTAAGCTTGTTCCCAAAATGCACCTTTTTGATTTATTAACTTGGCCTACTTACCCAAAGGTTTATTTTGTCGGAATATTATATTAAATAGGTAGGTAGCATCGGTATTAAACATTTTCTTCGAGAATTCGCAAGAAATACCTTCCGCAAGAACATTCGAGATGCTAACTTCTTGTTGATCATAGACTTTATGATAACTTACAGTAGGTTAGCATTGGCGCTGGTCCTTGAGAATGGTTAAACAACACTGAATACCAAGTAACGTAATCGTCATAATAGAAAAGCTTTGTCTCTCGTGAATACTGAGGAATCGCCCACTTCAGAGGAGAGGTTCTCATGGTGGTTGGTTGCATCAATACTATAATAGCATACTCTCACGCTTACGATTTCATTAGTTGTCATGGCATAACATTATTAGTTACTTACTAGTGAACTTCACCACCGCAGGGGGAATATTTTACTTCCGAGTCTACCGAAGGCAACGGAATTGTTTTCACTTTGAAAATCGAAAAATATTTTGTCCTCCAAATTCGAAATTTTACGTTTCAGAGCTTCCTGAACAAATATGGTTCCGAGTCTGTCTGTCGGTCTGTCATTTCCTTGTTATAGCCATATCTTCCGGAGTTTTCGTCCGATTTTGTTCAAATTATCAGGGATTTTAGGGGTAGAGCCCCTTGAGCGCCCGAATGAATTTCATCATGATTGAATCGACGGATCTACGCATGCGCTAACATACAATTCGTTCACGATTATGTTGAAATTATGTCTAAACTGACAAACACAACACACAACACGATCAAGAGTTTTGAACTTTTTTTACACAATTTTTTATTTAAATTTTCGTGGACGTGAGGACGCTGTGCCATTTCCACCAGAGTATTTCAATTTCTGTCTATGAACATACCTAGTTCATGAACTTTAGTCGGAATAGGGAATTCGTCCACCGATTGGGAGCATGTCTATACAAAACTAATTCGAAAAGAAACCATATTTTCGACCCAAATTGAGATTTTTATGGTACAAAATGCAAAACCTCAATTTTCCAAAAACTGTCCAGCTGGAGAAACTGCTTTATTCTACTTTGCACGGCAGTGCGGAGGAACTTGTTAAATTCATTTTGCTTCCGAGTCTACCAAGGTAGCGGAAGCATTGTTTACACTTTTGGGATGTGAAAAATTCGTGATCTCCAAAATCAAAATTTCAACTCGCGTTTTCGTTTTGGACTTACCTGAACAATTTTGGTTTCGTGTCTGTCTGTCTGTCCGGGAGTCCTCGAACACGCATAACTTCCACAATTTCCATCCGATTTTGATGAAATTTTCAGGGATTACGCGGGTTATAGGCCCTAGATGGCCCCCTATGAAATTCATCACCAGCCTCTGCGCATGCGTAAACGTGAAATCCTCGACACATCAATTTCTCGCGACCTAATGGTCCGATTTCGCTCAAATTTGGAGGGTAGTTGGAGATCAAAGGTTTGATGGTACCCTACGAGTTTCATCAAGATCGGATCTGTAGTGCCCACTGCGCATGTGCAAACGTGAAGCTCTCATAGCTTCGACAATTTTCATCCGATTTTGATGGAATTTTCAGGGATTGTGCAGGTATTAATAATTCCTTTGATGATTTTTTACTATACAGGGTGTTTCATTTCGCGACGGTCACAGGCCGGGTATCGATTCTACTGGTCATTTCCAGCAAAAAGTGTCTCAGAGTTTTTTTTTTTCTAAACCCCTTATTTCTCGAGTTATTTCAATTTTAAGATTTTGTTTTTTCTTTCGACCTTTCATCACTAAAACGGCCATAACTCCCTTAATTTACAGTGTAAAGTTAAAAATAAATATACCATTGGAAAGAGCGGTAAATTTCCCATCTCCATTATGGAAAACCAACGTTTTTTCAGTAGACGAAATGGGTGAAAAACGAACCTGAAGAGGAAAAATTGCCAAATCTTGAAAATCACCACTTTCTTTCAATCGCTCATAGGTCCCTTCCATGTAGCAAGCGATTTTTTCACTGTAAGCCTCAAAGTTGTGACAAAATCTCAGCTTTCCAACAGTGTAGTATTTTTCAATGTTGGAGCACCAATTAAGGGAGAAAATTGTGTTTGAATTTAAAAAAACGAGGGGTTTTCAAAGAAATCGAGTGTTTTAGGGCGTTCACGACCTGACCATGACTTGATGATCAATGAGAGATAATCAATGAATTAAATTATTTTCAGGTTGTTTTGAATAGTAATCAAGTTTTTTCAGAGAAATGAAAGTTCTCAATACTATATAAAAATTTTAAAATAACCTGTAAACTGTCAACAATTTTCCCTTAGAATGTGACTGTCACGATCTGAAAGACCGATTCCACCGAAATTGTGGACCTCTAAAAATATTTATTTATTTATTTTATTAGAACGGGCCAAGCCCAATTACACTTCGGATAATAGTATATCAGAATAAAATTAGTTAACATCATTAGATAGGTGACACATGGAATAATACAGAGGAACGAAAATAACCAAAATTTTGACAGATGGGTAATATTAGACAGAGTAATATTAGAAAACACTGAAACTTCACAAGAGCTAACTTGCAACAAAACATCAAACACAAATACATAATATTTTTCTCTGATTCGCCAAATTATTCCTGCAATTCAAATCAAACTCGGCTCGTTCATTAACGACAACTTCTGAGCGAATGCACCACAGTTGCAATGTGGGTCGCCATGCTTTTGAAAGAAATCGCA
>JAEMON010000006.1:3789996-3804870 GCA_030264115.1 Lygus lineolaris | reverse complement strand
AATGTTTGGAGTTCTCCAAGGGGTCAAATTTTGAACATTTAGAGCTAAAAATAACGTGTTTTTTAGGTTTTTGGAGTGAATTACCATCCTAAACTCGGATATCCGAATTCGAAATCCGTGTTCGTATCCGGAACACGAATTCGGAAATCGTATATTCGGAATCAGCCTGAAATTTCCTATACGAATCACCCACCAAATCGGTAAAATTATTCTTTGAAAATTCGCTCATCAACTCATGCTGCATGAATGGAACTTTTCATGAAAAACACGTTAATGGTGTAGTTTTTGTAGATCAGTTGGACTTACCCATTCGATCTCTGGTAAATTACCAACATTACAAGCATGTCAAGCCGGCGTACAGTGGGACAAAACGGCCAAAAACCGCATCATGGGGAAATTTTTTAAATTTCTATTTTGACTCGTGAAACTATAATAAATAAACTTGCTCGTTTGGGATTCGGGCGTAGTGTTGCCTTGACCCCCCCCCCAAACCGATAAGCCGAACATCAGAATCCCTTCCCAATGTATTTTATCTTCCCTTACCCGAACATTAGAATCTCTTCCCAATGTATGTGTCTCCCCGAACCAAGAAACCACCCCTTCCCCTCCCTCCTTTTTTCAGTTTGTCATTCCGCTTCAAGTAACGCCAGGAGGTATTAAAACCTGAGTTAATCCCCCCCCCCTCCCTGATACCCTGAGTCCTTTTGTGGTCGGCAAGAAGAAATGAGAACTAATTCATCACTTCCAGAACTTCAGGTATCTTCGAGGTGCACGAGAAGGGAAATCAGGTTCCTTTTATCATACTAAAACCACGACGGTGAGTCATAGAAAATAACATTATTAAAACAAGCTACAGTATTAACGCCCTCCCTAATTTGTTTGATTGGGCTGTCTGAAGCACTGATAACTCAGGTTAATGAGGGATTTTCAAACAAGCACAAAATAAGGCGTTTTTTCTAATTTTTTCGGTAAACGTGGGAATGGTGTGAAATTTGTATTTAATTGGAAGGTCTTGGCAAATGGTAAATTTGGATAAGGAAGTTGCTCATTCAAGGTTAAAGGATCGTTGGATAAAGCGTAAACTTTTTTTTTTTAATGAAACATTTTGTTCTTAATGTAGTTTTTACGAAAATAGCGATTTCTCGACGTGTCCGGAGTTTTCCAAAAAACGGAACTTGATTATATCCGAAACATCATTTTCTTCAACCGGATACAATAGGGGTAAATGTGCTCAACTGGTTAAATGTGGAGAAAATTTATCGCAAAGATGTTATCAAAGTGCGTTATCAACTGTTAACTGAGTCCGAGGTGTGGTAAACGACGACAGCAACTATGTTATCTGAGTTATCAGTTTTCTGACGAAGAGTTAAAATGGTGGTATACAAACGAGATGGAAGTTTCATTTTCAGTTTAAATTTCGTTGTGAAACGTTTGACAGATAGAAATGGAGTCAGGAGGAAGGTCACCACCCTCGTTCGGATTGGACGAGGGTGGAAACAGACGAATTCGTCCAGTTGGTCGTCAAGCTGAAGGATAGATTTGAGGTAAGTTAGGAGACTTTCCTCTCAGATTTCCTTCTCCTCGTCAGTAAATTTGGAGTTGAATTAACCATTGTTTTCGTCACAATTTCATCAACTTGTTTTACGTCGAATATAACCTAGGCGGGAAACTAACAAAACACCGAGGACGTTGTTGTTGTTAGCGAATTTTCGAAGAAAATGAAGCTATTGCAATGTCTTCAAATTTTAAATAATGCAAATTTTTGAACATTTTCTCCGTGGAAATCCGTTTCAGACCATTCTAAAACGATTCCTGAAATTTAACAGTGTTTTATGGGTATATATTAATATAACATTTATATATATGTGTCACTCCAGACGATATCTGCCCGTGGAATCGAGATAAAAAAATCCAAAAAAATTCTCAAATGTCAATAATATCAAAAGAAAGGATGAGTTCGTTGGCCAGAATTTTTGGAGTACTCCAAAGGTTCAAATTTCGAAAATTTAGAGACAAAAATCGCTTTAAGAAACGTGTTTTTTGAGGTTTTTGGTGTGAATAAACATAGGAACATGGTATATTCGGAATGAGCGTGAAATTTCCTTTAAGAATCACCCACCAAATCGGTTAAAATTATTCGTTGAAAATTTGCTCACCAGCTCATGCTGCATGAATGGAACTTTTTTTTATACATTTTATCTCAATTTAATGTAAACCCCTTGTTCTTTTTCACATTTTCACCCGGAGATTAGTGATAACACGTTACCAAGGGCCAGCGTAGGGTGCCTCATGATTTTTCTGAGGACGAAGTTTTCTACTTATCACGTTTAACTCGGCAAGCTCATCCGTGAATACCCCTGTACAGGTTTTTGAAAATTAAATTATGTGGAAAATCGGGAAATTATGGATGTCAAAAAAGAAAAAAAAATTATTTTTGTGATTGAAGCGACATTCATACAATTCTTATTTTTTCCTTTTTTCGTGAGAATTATTTGTCCATTCTGACTCCATTCTTGTTTCCCACCCTTTAAAACATAAAGGGGGCCAATATTGGATAATTTCTCACGATTTTCAAGAACGAAAGGTCCATGTTTGCAGAAATATGACTTTCGTCCCACTCTGCGGCGTACAGACCCATATGCATGTGAAACAGTTTCATGTGAAGTGGAAGGGTAAGTTATTCCATAAATTTGAGTAATTATACTGAATTCTATGTTGTTATAAGACTGTCCATTTACTACGCTAATACATACCGTCTACTTACGGAAACAATCATTTATTGTTACCTGAATACGCTATTGTGGTTTGAAGGTGCGTCGTTTTGAACTAGATTAATAATTATTTTTGTTAATACCAAATTAACGAGTGAAAAAAGTAACAACGAACAGTATTTGAGAAACAACATCCATTCAAAGACTGCGATTTGTTATTAACTGCTACCCTTGAAACTGGTCTCATTGTCAGCTTGTTTAGCAAACTCAGCAATGTTATCCTTTCCAACGAATGTCGAGTATATCTTCGCCTTCTCAGTCCGTCAACCTTCAGTACTTTTTGTGAAGATGATTAAGTGGTTCCTGGCTGCATTAGTTCTGTCACTTACGGAAAGTGGAAAAACTCCTCGTCCTCAACTACGTAAGTTCCTTTAATAGGTACCTGCCTAATTTCTTATTACCTATACACAGTATGACTACTTTCCTCGCCCATAGACACCCGAAAAAAGGTATTTTTTTTTTTGTTTTAACCTTGATTACGGCCAACAGAATATCTTCCTGAGAAAGTTATTTTTATTTGGTAAAAGAGTGAATCTAGTGAATTTCAACAAAATGCTTGGAGAGATATTAAGTTGAGGAAAAGCTCAAAAATGTGCTAAACAACGTTTTTTCACCAATTTTGCTTAATGTCTCCCGCAAATAATTAACCTGGAGGGCTGAATTGCACACTGGGTCATCCTCATAGGTACATGTAGAAATCAAGGATTTTATTATATAATTTTTATTAGGTATATCATTTTTAGTGGCTTCAAAATCTCCTAAGAATCACCCACCAAATTGGCTAAAATGTTCAATGAAAATTCGCTCATCAACTAATGCTGCATGACTGGAACTTTACTTGGTAAAAGATGGCTTATCCAGTGAAGTTCAACAAAATATTTGGGGAGATTTTGGAGAAAAAGCTCAGAAGTGTGCTGAACAACGTATTTTCACAAATTTTGATTAATTTCTCCCTCAGATAATTAACCTGGAGGGCTGAAATTCTTGCTTTCTTCTTAAAAACGTACTTAGGTACAATAATTTCTGGAGAAATTAAAAAAAAAAATTAGGTATTGCAATGGTTTCAAAATTTAAGTTATGCAAATTTTGAAAATGTTCTCCAAAGAAATCCGTTCCAGACCAAGAATATTCTTGAAATTTGACACTTTTAATGTACTTATATATTATATTTATGTAATGAATCCCCAAACGATATCTGACCCTGGGATCGATCCAAAAAATGTCAAGAAATTTCATGTCAGTAATAACAATAGAAAGGATGAGTTCGTTGGCCACAATTTTTGGAGTAGGTCAAATTTTGAAAAATAAGGATAAAAACGAGTTTTTTGAGGTTTTTCGTGTAAATTACCATCTTAAACATAGGAATATACAATGGTATATTTGGGATATACTACTTTTACTATAAGAATCACCCACCAAATCGGCGAAAATGATTCTTTGAAAATTCGCTCATCAACTCATGCTGCATGACTGGAACTTTTTTGAATCTGGAAGCTCACTCCATCCCCTCTTGTTCTTCTTCCATGAGTGTGTTTATGATTAGAGACTGGATTTTTATGGGGCACAAATGTCCCGAATATAATAAAAATAATAAAATATGGAAAAATATGCAGCAAAAAACGTGTAAAATACGGGATTTGAAATCCAATGGGGACTTACTTGAAAAAAGCCGCTTTGGATGGAATTTTTGAATGGAAATAAGTTCTGGTGTAAATTGCAATCTTAAACATAGGAACATAAATAATATTAGGGTACATTCATCAGAATCAACTCTAAATTTCCGATAAGAATCATCCAACGAATCAGCTAAAATTGTTCTCTGAAAGTTGCTCATCAACTCATGCTGATTGGCTGAAGCTTTTCTAGAGAGCAAAGAAATACTGAAATAATAATTCAGCACCATATATCCAACAACATCAAGCTTGCAACTTGATTATATACCTATAGTAGTCTGACCGGACTGTGTTTTGCAATTTCTAGTAAAATTATGTTAACGAATGATTGTCACGCTGGTAACGAACGAAGTCAAAGTTACAACAAATCCGTAATTTCTAATTTCAGCATCGTACATAAAAGTATGCCACCGAAGCGATCCGAATTTGAACGACTGCGTCAGGGAGTCAGTGGAGCGGATTCGGCCTTATTTATCACAAGGTGAGTAATTTCCTTTTCGTTCTTTTGATTTGTTCAGTGAAGCTTACGGAAACGGTCAGTTCGTTAATGCAACTATTTACACGAGTTTCTACCACAGAAGTACTTATATAACTAATGCGAAGTTTTGTTGAACAAGTTGACAATATAATTGATTTTCAAATATATCAAACTGATCATGTATAGGTACGTAACAGAGATCTAAGAATTAGCTCGCATTAACATGGTACCCACTATTCATTTAACTGTAAGACACCTACAATATAGTGATGCATGAAGTTACCTACGTAACATGAAATGTACAACTAAAATATAAGCTGACAATTATATCAAAGGTCACCACTTAATTATGTCCCACCGATTAAACCGTTAGTACCTGGGGGGTATAAAACAAGTTTCAAATTATACCCCTTCAATTTTTGCAGATATTTAATTTTTGCGCACGTGCTCAACGCGCACTCATCTGCATACCATTAAAGGATTACCATTTGGATCCTATTTCGAAAACCCCTTATTGACGGAAAAACCGATGGGTCATAATTAGGGATCGGATTTTTATTTATTCAAAAATACCTACAAAATATGTAGCCAAAATACATGCGTTTATTTTTCTGAAATATGCACAAAATATGGTGAAATAGATAAATTTCCTCTGAAATATGTAAAATCTGTAACAATTTTGAAGTCAAAATAAATTGAAGGTAATGAAGTCAGAAGATAAATTGATGAATAGAAGTCAAAATAAATTGTGAAAATACGAAAATGTATACAAACTACCTACCAGTTGTCAATTTGAGTGTGAATTTCGCGGCATTTCCCCAAAATGAGACGCCGAAATGAGTTTTCAAGAATGAACCAAGTTATACGTTATTTTGAATTGATGTTTACGTAAATTCACTGCAACACTGGCCTCCGTGAATCCCAGTCTCTTGTCAAACAAAATTTAACTCAAAGTATCCCCACAATCATCGACGAAAAATGGCAATCTTCTCCAAAATTTCCGAACACAATCAATTTTTTAAAATGAAATATCTGAAATGTTTTAGACAATGAAGTAGGTACATAATCACAGCTTTTTTCCGTCTAATTCAATATTTTTCCGACAAAATTTGACTTATTTAGTTGACAAATTAAACTTTTGTTCTAACGAAATAGTCTTTCTTAATGTTAGATTTTAACTGTATTAATACTGATTTAATCAAAATCATTGTATACTAAGTAACAATAGTTTAAATCGAAATTAAGAAGTTTAATTTGGAATTGAAAACGTCCACTTTAATGGGGAGAAAGTTGAATTTGACGAAAAAAAACTACACCTAGTTGAAAATGTGTGTTTCAATTGTTGAAATATTTGAAATTTGTAATCATAGCTAAATATATGCAATAAAAGTGTCTTAGGGGGCAAGGGAGTGAGCCCAAAATGTCCTCAGAAATGCCTAAGTTTGAGCTACCGAAGGCTTTATAGAAACTCTTACTATAACATTATTATAGCTTAGGACTAATAAGTTTAAAAAACAAATAACTGTGCAACCCTAAAATGGTTAGAGGGTGGGGGCCCTAACCATTTTAGGGTTGCACAGTTTTCTCATTTTTCTCAGCCAATTTTCAATGGATTTTGATGCGGTTGGCTTCGTTCTATTTTAGCTTTTAGTTTAGGGGATGAGGTGCCTTAATGCCAATTTGAATTTTTGAAAGGACGTCAAAAATCCAACATTACAAAATTATACATAGCTCATCCCCCTAAAGAATTGAATAACAAGAAAGATGCCGCAAAACCGCATTTCAAACCGTCAAAAATTGGCTGTAAAAATAGGAAAAACGAATTTCATCAGTTCCTTGGACGTAAAATTTGCATCTGCGGTGGATAATCTATGAATGACCTATCAAGCATCCGTTTCACATCTTCCATTTTCGATGAGATTAACGAATACGTGAATGAAATCAAGCGATATTGAACAATTGTCTTACGTAACTTTTTCGTGAATCAATAAAAGTTCAAGCGAGTCCCCTTTTAGCGTCTAGATGTGAGCTGTGAAGTCACCAACAGTAGTTCATAGTTCTCTTCATGCTTCCATTTGGCATAATTCCCTCGTGCAGCCCTACAATGACATGCTGCCCTCATACAAACCAATTTCCGTTTTACGATACCATGGCAGGGAGTTTGGAACCCTCTAGTTGATTGCACAACGGTTTATTATTTTCTAAACGCAGGTTGACAAATCTTTAAAATATCAGCATTTTGTTTCCCGTGAGTTGTTCTGGAGCCAGAAAAAAATAATAATAATAAAATAACGAACCAATGCCATTGTTTATAGGATTTTTTATTAGAATTTCATTTTAGGTAATTATTTTATTTTATTATTTATTAGGTATTTTTTATTAGGATCTTTATTTTGTACCATTCTCGAAAGTATCTGATAGGTTTTCGAAGTAGAAATGGGTGCTGAACGGAAATTTGACGTAACAAAGTGATTCGGACGGACCTAGGTATACCTGAAAATCATGTGTGTTATTGTGGTAGTTGAGTACATTCGCAAAATCTCTCTCACGCACTTTTCGAACATCTGTAAGGGTACGTTTTGCTTCCTCACTACCAAAAGTAGGAAGCTATGTATTCGTGCAAGGAATTTAAAAAAATTTTCTCTTTACAAAATCAAAATTTCTTCCTTCTTTTTACGTTTCAAAACTTGCTGAACAATTTTGACTCCATGTCCTATTGTCAATTCCTTGTCCCAGGCAAAACTATATGAAGGTATGATCCAAATTTGATGAAATTTTCCGGGATTGTGCAGGTTAGCCCCGTGACAGTCCCTTATCAATTTAATCGCCATCGGACCACTAATAGCTTGTACTCATGAGCAAATATGAATTTACTGAAATTTATGATATCTCAGTTCCTAAGGGACCGATATCGCTCAAATTCGGAGGGTAGTTGGGGGCCGACAATATTACCTACGAATTTCGTCACGATTGGATCAGTAATATCTACTGCGCATGCGCAAACTTGAAATTAGTTTTCATGGATAATTTCAGTGAAATGTTCAGGGATTGTAGGGGGTAGCCAATAGACGGGTCTCCTATCAATTTCATCGCCGTCGGAAAACTAGTAGCTTGTGCGCATGCTTAACCGTGAATTTTCCTGCTACTATCTAATTCTCATTACCCAATGGACCGATTTCGCTCGGGTAGTTCGGGGCTGACTCCAAGACAATCACCTATGAATTACATCACAAATGGATCAGTAGTAGCTACTACGCACGCGCAAACTTTAAGTTGGTTGTCATAGTGATAACTCCAGTAGTGATGGGCGATGCTAGTAAATAGTCGATACCAGTCGAATATCGAAAGAAAATATTCGATACCAAAGAGAATCGATATTCATATGAGTACTTTTCTGCACTTTAAATTTAAAATTTAAAAAAATAAAAATGAGCTGAACAGAAAGAAACAACAGAAGTTACCAAGACCGAAGAATACATGAATTTATAAAGTGGAAAAGTTATTAAATAACTCTTTTCTACTCTATAAATAATTATATTCTTCTTTTTACATTATTTTATCTACAAATAAATAAGGTTAAATTTAAAGAAAAATAAAATGAATGGACAAAATGAACAATAATCATTCGTTATTGCTGTGAGTCGAAATGTCTAGGTACTATTTGAACCATTTAACTGATTGGGATCCGTGACTATAATCATACCTAGTAGCACATACTTACTGAATAATTACTTAATAATTACGCATAATTTATTATATCCGAACAATTATTGTTTTAACTGTTTTATCGTTAACAGGAATCCCAGAACTGGAAATCCCAGGATGTGAGCCTTTGATTCTTCCTGAAATCGTGATGAACCAAGGGAAGGGGTCCATCATGGTGCAGAGCAAGTACAAGGACATGCAGATTTACGGTCCATCGCAGTTCAAACTGAGATCTGTGAAGTAAGTTTCAACATAGTTTTTATTTATGTAGAATTCGTATAAGAATGAAATTTGTATTCACACTAGAAAAATGACTGCCAAGTGGATGTGGCAAGCTTACTCGTATTCAATAACTTGAACAAAAAGTTCACGCACGTGTTAATATTTATTCGAACCCACGAAAAAATATCCTTTTTCTATGAGTTTCAATTTGAATATTTTCCCGTGCACTGATAGTTTTAGTAGCAGCTCTTGAAACTGTGTAATACAAAGATGAGAACATCCCTTAAAAAATACTTCCAATTTCCCCATGTTATTAATAAGCTTTCCTCTAAGGGTCGATATTGTCGGTACCCATTGCCTCTCCACCCCACGTGGGGGCAAACGTGAGAAAAAACCAATTTATCCAAAGTGGGAATTTTAATACACGTTTTTTAAATACGCGTTTCTCACAGTAAATTCGTTGTCGAATAAGTACATGGTAACCATTCATCGGATACAATTTCATTGAACCTTCATTTCATTCTCTAAAGTTCAAATTTATTGATAATGAAGAGAAAGATTTTAAACCAATTGCAATACCTCTATTTTCTTCGAAAATTTGCTGATAATGTGTATTTTCCATAGGTTTGTTCAAGTTCTGTTTTATTTTTTTTTTTAATTTGGTTTTGCCGTTTTGCCAATGGATATACATCTAAAAAATCGTCTGAATTCATTGTTGGGATGGTATTAATAGAATAGGAGGTGTTTCGAAGAGCAAGCGAATTTTCGAAGGAAATGAAACTATTGCAATGGCTTCAAAATTTTTGTAATGCAAATTTTTGAAAATTTTCTTCATGGAAATCCGTTTCAGACCATTCTAAAACGATTCCTGAAATTTGACACTTTTTTATATGCATATATATTTATATTCCTATTTATTTATATATATATGTGTGTGTCACTCCAGACGATATCTGCCCGAGGGACCGAGATAAACAAATCCCCAAAAAATTTAAAATGTAGTATATCAAAGCGATGTCAAATTATATCAAAACAAAGGATGAGTTCGTTGGCCAGAATTTTTGGAGTACTCCAAAGGGTCAAATTTCGAAAATTTAGAGACAAAAATCACTTTAAAAAAAACGTGTTTTTTGAGGTTTTTGGTGTGAACTACTATCCTAAACATAGGAACATAGTTATGGTATATTCGGAATCTGCGTGAAATTTCCTATAAGAATCACCCACCAAATCGGTTGAAATTATTCTTTGAAAATTCGATCATCAACTCATGCTGAATGAATGGATCTTTTTCTATTTTGTGTTTTGAGAAATTTAAAAAACCTCTACCTACTGACCTAATACTTCGGATCTAGATTAGGTAACTTTGAGTATCTTCTCCATGAATTTCAGCTACAATGACCTGAAATTCAGGCTCCAACCTAGAGTACCTACCTACCGAAACAAAATTACGTTTTTCAATATATTTTTGAACTCAGAGTCTTCAGAACCATCTAGAAATGTTTCCATTCAACAGAAAAAGTGGAGGACTGTGGAATGAGACCACCCCCAGGCCCATAGGTAGATATGGCCAGATGGCGGGCTAGGTAGATATGGGCTGGTGGGTATCAGCCCTATAAGTAGATATTGAGAGATATACTAATTAGTTGGCTAAAATTGCTCTTCTGAGAAAATAACCTAATCAACGAAACCCTTTGAATGCGGAAAGGCTCGATCGAGCCAGCTACCTAGAACGGACGCGCTCCCATGTTTCCCCGCTTGATTATGATTTCTCGACTCTGATATTATTTTCATAATATTATTTTTCACTCGTTTTAGGGATCCTAGCCTAAAATTATATTAAAAATTCATTTTTCTACATTTCCAGAGTGGATACAGAAAAGAATAAGGTCAAGATAAAGCTGTATCTCCCTAGATTAGAAATGATTGGCAACTATTCGATTCAAGGCAGAATCATGATGCTACCTATAGCAGGACACGGAATCAGCACGGGAAATTATAGTGAGTATGAATTTGTGCTACCATTAAGAAATTCGTTTGCTACATCTTTCTTATTCATAATGTTCTTATAACATAATGCCACGTATATTGCATTCTCCTATCAAATTTAGTTTTTTTCCCTATCAAATTCAAGCTATTTCCTATCATAAGGGCTACTAAACACCCTAAATTTGATTTTTTTTAAACTAAATTTGATTGGGGAAAAACTAAATTTGGTTGGGAAAATATCAGTTTACGAAATCAGGTACGAACCTTGTAATACGTGCATTACTCAACAGTAAATACGTTCATTTTTTTCAGCTGACATTGAAGCAACAGCTGTAATGCAAGGAGAAAAGTATGAAAAGGATGGTGAAACTTATTTGAACATCAAAGAATTTCATACCGACTTCTCCATTGGACACGCTTCCGTACATTTAACTAACTTATTTGAAGGAGACAAACAACTAGGTAAGCAGGCACAAAAAACAACAAAATCAAAACAAACAACATAATTAAAAATCAAAATCAATAATTAAAAAAATCCATGCAGCATGAGTTGATGAGCAAATTTCCAAAGAATAATTTTAACCATTTTGGCGGGAGATTCTTATATGAAATTTCACACTGATTCCGACTATACCATAATATGTTCCTATGTTTAAGATGGTAATTTACACCAAAAACCTCAAGAAACACGTTTTTTAAGCGATTTTTGACCCTAAATTTCCAAAATTTGACCCCTTGGAGTACTCCAATAAGAAAATATTCAAAAATTTGCATTATTTAAATTTTGAAGCCATTGCAATAGCTCCATTTTCTTCGAAAAAATTCGTTAAAAACAACATAATTAATTATATTTGAGTTCAATGTTGCTAATTGCCGGTGTTCGTTATTTTCAAAACTTTGATTTTGGCTCCCTCATGTGGTAGATACATTTTGTGGTAGATACATAAGTTTTTTCACCTAGTAATAATACTCTTCTTTTCTGATACCAGGGAAGTGAATCGTCAACTTACTCTTTCATAAGTAAATCGTAGAATAATTTCTTGTCTGGATTGGATTGGTGTCATCCATTGATAAACATTCAAGTTTCCATTTATTCATTCCAGGTGATTCCATGAACGAATTTTTGAACGACAACTGGAAGAGTTTGGCGGAAGAAATTAAGCCTATTCTGGAGAAAACCATAAGTGACTTATTCAAGAAGTTCTCGAACAAGATCTACCAAAAGTTTCCTCTCGATGTACTTCTACCCCCGTAATAATAAATGTAATAGCCATATTTTGGACTCTCAACTATCTGGGAGTGAAAACTTGTAAATTACTGTTTATTAGCACCTACTTTAAATTTTATACTTTTATACTTTTTATACGTTGAACAAAAATATATGAAAATTACCTATGGTCTCAAATTGTTCTCCTGATTACACAAATAAGGTGTCACTTCTAAATTAGGTTTTCCTACGTAATTCTTTTAATAATAATATTTCATTGATGGAACACAGAGGGATCGCCACCTCACACATGAATGATTGATAGGAACAATTGTGATAAAATGATCAAGTAAAATGCAAAATATGTCTGTAGACTGTAGAGTATTTTATAAATCGAGCGTTAAGAACATACAAGGATGATAAATATTAAAGCAAAATTAATAAACTACCTAACTATTGGTAGTTATACTCGAAGAAAAAAACAATAGTAGGTAGGTATAGGAAGAAATAAAGATTTGCCTGAATTAGGAATCCGAATATACTGTGAACGTTTGTTACACTCAGGGGAGTTTACATGAAAAATTGATTGAAAGGGTGTTGTATTGCCATCCAGGGTTGGGCAAACGCCATTCAGAAACTAATTTTGTTCCCGTATATTAGTAAGGATTTAACCTCTTAACGGCATGTTAGACTATAGGTTTTTTCAAACCAAATTCAGAATTTTCTAAATAAATTTCAGAATTTTCCAAATCAAATTCAGGATTTTCAAATCAAATTCAGAATTTTTCAAATCAAATTCAGAATTTTTCAAATCAAATTCAGAATTTTTCATTTCAAATTCGTACCTATATGTTGTTCTTCAACATTCAGCTTAAACATGAAATTTTCATAGCTTAAACATTGAAAATAATTCAACATTTTGGTATGGAAAATTCTGAATTTGACTTGGAAAACCTAAACATTGTTGAATCCGTCTGAGTCTCCAGAATCCAATAGAACCAACGGGCAATGATCGCATGACTGTGTGAAGTGTGATTGGAAATAATTACTAACCAGAACCTAACTTTCACGCTCGATTTGAAATCTATTCAAGAGGGATACCTATGCACTCTGGCCCT
Organism: Lygus lineolaris; assembly: GCA_030264115.1. Taxonomy (NCBI): domain Eukaryota; kingdom Metazoa; phylum Arthropoda; class Insecta; order Hemiptera; family Miridae; genus Lygus; species Lygus lineolaris. Next base: position 3,791,710 of record JAEMON010000006.1, on the reverse strand, counting down.
CAAATCATTCCTTTCTGGATAGTCACATATGTATATCGAGCAAATGTTCAACTTCGAACTACTCCCTCGTTCTCGATCTGGTGAGGATGTTACTTGGTCTTGCCGTCTTAATCTACCAAGTAAATTTAAATTTGTTGATACCGTTGGAATGAGCGTTAAATTTCCTATCTCGCTAGTGCATTATAAAAAACTTTTACAGAAGATTCAGCGGGCAAGAAATTGGACTGAAATGGGAGTTTTCTCAAATTTTCTAACTCTAACTCAAGACCTTGAAACTAAATTTTTAGTTTTAGCGAATCTTCAAAGAAAATGAAGCTATTGCAATGGCTTCAAAATTGTTGTAATGCAAATTTTTGACAATTTTCTTCATGGAAATCCGTTTCAGACCATTCTAAAAACTCCAGACGTTATCTGCCCGAGGGATCGCTATAAAAAAATCCAAAAAAATTAAAATGTCAATAATATCAAAAGTAAGGATAAGTTTGTTGGCCAGAATTTTTGGAGTACTCCAAGTGGTCAAATTTTGAAAATTTAGTTTCAAAAATCGCTTTAAAAAAACGTGTTTTTTGAGGTTTTTGGTGTGAAATACCATCCTAAACATAGGAACATATGGTATATTCGGAATCAGCGTGAAATTTCCTATAAGAATCACCCACAAAATCGGTTAAAATTATTTTTTGAAAATTCGCTCACCAACTCACATGCTGCATTAATGGAACTTTTTAGTTTTACTAAGTACTAGTTTCTATTTAGTTATTCTCTCCAATTACACATGTTGATATCTACCGTTGGTTCTATTGGATTCTAGAAGACTCAGGCGGTTTGTACAGTATAGCATAACATGGGTGTTAAGTGGTTACAGCCTTATTAATAATCAAAAACAAATTTAGTTCCAAAATGAGCTGGCCCAACTCTGTGCCACTCTACCTTGAAAATAAAAATTTTCACAGATCAGTCCCATCAATCCAATACACAAAATCGAAGCGCAGGTATCACGGAGAAGTTATTTTCTTCACAGCTGTTACAATTAGACTCAAGTCAGGCTGTAGGGTACCAGCTCGTGTAGGGTATGAGATCGTGATGGTATCGTTATGGACGGGGATTATTACTCTTTATCCCTGCGATTTAGGTACATAGGTGTGAAGGAAACTGATGATTGCTGACTTGATTGTATGTTTGAGACAGTTTATCTATTATGAGAATCTCCTTCCCATAATTGTCTAATACCCTATTTCCACCTCCTCCATCTCCATCATAGTGGAACTCTGAACCTCACCTGTTGCCTGCAGGGTATGCTTGAGCCTGCTGTAGGATTGATATTCCCATAGGTATACATTACTAAACTCCTTGTCTGCTTCGCTAGCTGAATGATTAATTATCTACTTACACTTTCCTGGTCATATCTTCTTCTTCTTTTCTTAATTTATTTGACGCAGCGTATGCTATGTTGTGTCACAGGAGTCAGAAAATTTAACTTTAATATTTTTGAGTTTTTACTGTTGACTGTTCGTGGGTTGTTAGATGGCGGACCGGCCTCCGTCTGAGATGGATTCGGCGTAAGAGAAGATGATATTTAGGTCCTCTTGGTTGAAGGGGTATCTCAGATGATCCTGAATCGAGGTTCCAAGCTCAATGCCAAGTTGCTGATATATAGATCTCCTATCTGCGATGTAGGCTGAGCAGAAGTTGAGTAGGTGGTCCACATCAGCAACTT
>JAEMON010000006.1:3372304-3382516 GCA_030264115.1 Lygus lineolaris | reverse complement strand
TTGGTTGTGTGCCACAGCAAAGACATGAAAATGTCAATTTTTAATAACAATCGACGATTGTACGTTTTTGTATGCTTTTCCCCTCGAGGATCCCGTTCTTTGGACTCGTCCACGGATAAACCGCCGGCCTCCCCGACGGGACGTATTTTAAACTCTTCTAGTTTACGCGGCCGAAGCATGAGCGAAGATTTCAACATCAATTTTTCCGATGAACAAACAGAGCCATTGATACATTTTCTAAAAGACAAAATATTGTGTGAAGCAAGATGCGAAGAAGTCGAAATTTATTTGTATAAAATAACGTAGTAAATCCGTTTTAGTAGGTAGATAATAATAATTATTTATTGAATGCAAGCGTTTTCGTCAGGATCTACGTTTATTTACCGAGATGGCGTAAATTGTAGTTACCTATGCAACTGACTCGTATTCTGATATTGCTTTAATTCATTTTCGGAAGGTATTTAATACCCATAATAATAATGAGTATCAATAGTTCGAGGTGCTACTATGATTTGGATGATTACGGTTCTTGAAAAGCATTGTGAATATTAATATAGTTTATTGTTGTGCATGTAATAGGTAGTGGGTATCTACACAACGATTTTTAATGGATTAGATATAAACTAGAAGGTTTAGAAATGACATAATCCAATATTTTATATTCCTCCCCCAAATTCGAACTCAAACTCTAACTCGAACTTTCCAAGTTGAACTAGCTAGTTGGAACAAACCTAATATCAACATAATCAGTGATGGATTTTCTCAACATAATTTTAGGTACGAGGTACGATGCAACATGTTTTGATCTTACATTTTGGCTGCCTCATAGTCTAAAGACAAATCGGTGGCATCATATGAAAATCATTCTAGATTTATTTTGGCTTATTTTACAGGAGAGCTAGAAAAACTGAAATTTCTATGTTATGTACTCGAAGATACGAGGTTATCATTGATTACTTACCCACGCCTCTAGAGGCCAAAATAATCGTATGTTTATAAGGCACGGGACCAGGACTACAACGCACAAAAGCACGGCAAAAAAAACGTTAAAACCTTCAAATCCACATTTTTGGCAAAAATTTTACCTTCATACCAAATTCTTTCACTAGTGTACCATCTCAAAGTCATCTCAGATTTGTCAGGCAGCGATGGAAATTCTACAATATTTAGATTTACTTCCACTGCACTTTGTTCAACTTGTTGACACTTATTGAAAATATTCGACAGTAGTGTGTGCAGAAGGTTCTGCGCAGCTAAAATATTCGAGTTGAACCTGAACCGTCGCTATTTGTAACTAACCTATATTACCTATAGACTAACAAACGGATTTACACTTGAAATTTAATAATAATTTAAGCAGATTTACATAGATTTCCGGTTTAGATTAAAATTATATCGGAGAATATCCCATCATATTTCCCAGGGTTTTGGAGGTGTAATCAATTAGATACTAATAAGCGAGCTATTGATAAACACTGCGGAGCGAATCAAACGAATTTCCTATTAACATAATTGATAATTGACTGCAGTTATTCCAATAGGGAATGCTGCTTCTAAGTTAGTCTAAAGCGTTCACGGTCAACCTTAATAACAAGTCATCATCATGACTGGCTGGGGAAATCTCGATGGTTTTTTTTTTTTAATCGTATAGTGAATTTAACATGATCAAGAGTATCATGATCAATAACTTGAACAAAATGTAATGGAAGTACATGTAAATATTATAGAATTTCTATCGCTCTGTGCGTCAAATCTGAGATAACTTTGCCACCGATACTCAAACATTTTCGGAATGATACTACTGGAGGAGAGTGCTATGAAAGTAAAATTTTTGTCCAAAATGGGATTTGTGGTCGATTCCTTGTCCCAGCCAAAACTATACTTACGTATATGAAGTTATTGTCCGATGTTGATGAAATTTACTGGGATTGTGTTTGTTGGCCCCTAGATGGTCCCATATTAATTTCATACCCATCGGACCACTAGTAGAGCGGACGCATGCGCAAACATGAATTTCCTGAAAATAATATCTATCAGTTTCTAATGGACCGATTTCGTTCAAATGTGGAGGTGATGTTGGAGGCAGACTCAGGCTATTGCCTATGAATTCCGTCACAATTCAATCAGTTATAGCTATTATTATATTTTGCGCAAACTCGAAATTTGTGGCCATGGGCATCATCCGGAACTATTCCTCCGTTTTCAGAGATTCTACGGGTTAGGCCCCAGACTATCCACTATGAATTTCATCCCCCCTGGTTGCGTGTTCGCATGCTCAAACTTGAATTTCTTGAAAAAACGGTTTCAGAGTTCCTTATGGACCGATTTTTTTCAAATTCTCCCGCATCCTCCTTTGGGAAATTGACTCAAAGACGATTGTCTATGTAGCTGCTTGAAATCTGTGTCACTAACTATTCTAACTAATTTCTGATTCAATACACCCATGTTACAAAAGTGAGGAAGCTATACTGCTGTGTGCCCGCACGTTCGATGAAGATTTCACGATATTTGGAATTCAAGAAGTGTAAGGAGAGCTTTGTCAACATTTTGAAAAAAAAAGTTCCATTCATGCAGCATAAGTTGGTGAGCGAATTTTCAAAGAATAATTTTAAACGATTTGGTGGGTGATTCTTATAGGAAATTTCACGCTGATTCCGAATATACCACATGTTCCTATGTTTAAGATGGTAATTCACACCAAAAACAAAATTTGACCCCTTGGAGTACTCCAAAAATTCTGGTAAACGAACTCATCCTTTCTTTTGATATTATTGACATTTTAAAATTTTTTTGGATTTTTTATCTCGATTCCACGGGCAGATACCTATCGTCTGGAGTGACACCCATATATATACGTAAATATATATATTGTAACACGAACCAATTTCCAGAATAACTCTATATTTTTAACAATTTAACACTCTCAAAATAAATTCAAGAAATCAATCCGAAATCCAAAACAAGACAACCACATTTTTTCGGAAAAACGTAACTATCAACAAAAACTATGAAAACAACCAGCCACATGACCAGGGCCATGACAATATATATAAATATATATATGCATATAAAAAAAGGTTAAATTTCAGGAATCATTTTAGAATGGTCTGAAACGGATTTCCACGGAAAAAAATGCGAAAATTTTCATTACAAAAATTTTGAAGCCATTGCGTAATTCTTCGAAAATTCGCTAAAAAAAAAAGAAGAAGAAGAAGCTTTATCGAAATCGGTATACCTGGTCGTTCGAGTGTGAGGACATGACAAATAGATGAACAAAAATAGTGTAGGTACCTACCTAATATTACTTAATAATATACTAGATAGAAAGGTGGATGTTTCACAAGAGAGTATTTTGAACCATTGATCTTCTGGAATTTCATCAATACAAGTAAAGATTCCATCAACTGTCGCTCTTGGAATCCAGAAAATCTTCCCGTCTCGATCTTCCTCGTCTACTGCCTTACGTAACGTTTTCAAAAGGCGCGTGGAGAGGAAGGTGACAAACCGTGAAAATTAATTGTGTTCGCGCCGGTTTGATCGGTTAAGTCCTTTTATGACTTGAAATTATTGATGGATTGTCCAGCCATTGCGACACACTCGAAGCTTTGACGTTCGGAATCCAATCAGGAGAAACGAGGGTTGGAGCTATCCTTTTGTGAAGTGGCGTCGATCGTGGAATGTAGGTTAATACCGTGGACAATACTCTTCAAGAGCAGATCGCGTATTGTCCTCGAAATAGAAACAACGCTAGGAATTCGTTAGCTAGCCGTTGCATAATCAGCCACCCGCAGGAGAGTGTTCCTTTTTTTCTTCCTTTTTTTGATGCTACGAAGACTCGAAAAAAACACGTGACGAAAAACTCAAACGAGTCCGAGAAGAAAAGGTGAATCTTAAAATCTGAGAATCATGCGCTAGTTACATGATGTGAGGTCCCATGCTACTTCCGAGATAGTTAAAAAGAGGTTCTACAATGATATCGGACACTACACAACACGAAAGCAAACAAGCGACGGTAATGAAAAGTGGTTGAAACAATGGGGCATGTTGAATGGATGTCGGGTATTACGAGTATTTATGTATGTACTTGAATCACCTCACGATATTTTTGGACATTTTAGTCAAAAGCTTAATGCTATTTCGACGGCATCATATGAAAACCTTGTATCTGCACTTTTTGCCGGAAAAGAGTTTTTGGGTTTTTGAAAATGAAAACCTCGTTTCTCATCGGCCTGTGGTTCAAATTTCGGCGGAAAACGATTATTTTGGCCTCTGGAGGTCTGGGTAAGTAATCAATGATAACCTCGTATCCTCGAGTACATAACCTAGAAATTTCAGTTTTTCTAGCTCTCCTGTAAAATTTGCCAAAATAAATACGGAAGGATTTTCATATGACGCCATCGATTTGTCTTTATACTGCGAGGAAGCCAAAAATGTATGATCAAAACAAGTTGAAAATCATGTTGAGGAAATCCATCACTGATTATGTTGATATAGGTTTGTTCCAACTAGCTAGTTCAATTTGGAAAGTTCGAGTTTGAGTTTGAGTTCGAATTTGGGGGAGGAATATAAAATATTGGATTATGTCATTTCTAAACCTTCTAGTTTATATCTAATCCATTAAAAATCGTAGTGTAGATTCCTACTACCTATTACATGCACAACAATAAACTATATTAATATTCACAATGCTTTTCAAGAACCGTAATCATCCATATCATGATAGCACCTCGAACTATTTATATTCATTATTATTATGGGTATTAAATACCTACCGAAAAAAAAATTAAAGCAATATCAGAATACGAGTCAGTTGCATAACTACAATTTACGCCATCTCGGTAAATAAACGTCGATCCTGACGTAAACGCTTGCATTCAATAGATAATAATTACTATTATCTACCTACTAAAACAGATTTACTGTATAAAAATAAATCTTGACTTCTCCGCATCTTGCTTCACACAATATGTTTTGATAAACCCATTTACGAATATTTTCAAATCTGGGATGGTGGATGGCTCAATTTTGATTGTTGAAGATCCCCTGAGCTCCTCCACGAAGTTAGTCTCATTCATATTTTCTGCTGAGCATGCACAAACGAGAAATTCCAAGCAAATATATTTAGGGTGTCCCAAAACCGATCCAACAAACTTCTGGAATCGAAGAAAATCTAATTTTAAAACTAATTTCCAACAAAAAGTTCTTCTTGGCACTGTTATAGTTTTACTCAGTTTTCGTGTTATTTAAAGATTCGAGTTTTTCTCCTTTTTTCGCATTTTGACCACTAAACTGACTATAAGTTACAACGTAAAATTAAATATAAATATACCATTGGAAAGAGCGTTTAATTTCCTTTACGATACACTCTACGTTAATTAATACACTTTAAGTTAATTGAATTTTTCGAATATTATTGTCCATTTTTACCTCCGTTATCCATGTAGCTTAACGAAAAATTGGTTGGAGATGCTGGTATGTGCGGAAATCAACTTTTCATCAGGTCGATGTGAACACGAGGGCAAGGCGTAACCATTCAATCAGCGTGGGAAAATGCGTGAAAAACAGCATTCAAACGCATTCAGCATTTAAACGCCATTTTCTCCCACTAAGTCATCTGAAAATGTCAAAAATATCAAACGAAAGGATGAGTTCGTTGGCCAGAATTTTTGGAGTACCTACTCTAAGGAGTCAAATTTTGAACATTTAGATTCAAAAATCGCTTTAAAAAAACGTGTTTCTGAGGGTTTTGTTGTAAATTACCATCTTAATTGTAAAAACATACGGTTTATTCGGAATCAGCTAGAAATTTCCTGTAATAATCACCCACCAAATCGGTTAAGATTATTCTTTGAAAATTCGCTCATCAACTCATGCTGCATGAATGGAACTTTTATCGAATTTTCGAAGAAAATGAAGCTATTGCAATGGCTTAATTTTCGAAGAAAATGAAGCTATTGCAATGGCTTCAAAATTTAAATCATGCAAATTTTTGAAAATTTTCTTCTTGGAAATCCGTTTCAGACCATTCTAAACCGATTCCTGAAATTTAACCCTTTTTTATCATGTATATTGTGAGGTGCGACTCTTGGCCTCACATTGATACCTGACCTATACCTATTATTCGCCACTGCGTTGCCCGGGAAGGACTTTGCAGCCAATATCACCACCACCTCCGCTTCATCAATCAACCCCAAAACATTACCTAATAAGGTCTTCTTCTCTGATTGGCCAACCCCCCCCCCCCCCCCCCCCCCCCCCCCCCTCTCACACATGGCGTCGGGACTGGAAGCGAGCGGAACAGCAGCAGCACAAAACCATCCAAAGAATTTCACCTCCAACGCATCAGCCAACTCCAGCAGCTCATCAACCTGGCTCCGTCGAATCGTCCGACAAACATATCAAGTCCGTCACTCAAACGGCGGACGGACGGATTTTTTTTAATTCGATTTTTGGATTCTACGTATCTTGAAACGTAAAACCTCAAATTTTGAGGGGGGGGGTTAAAAAAATTGTTTTCGTGCTCGATTCCAAAGGTTCATTATTGAAAATAATAAACCGTTATTGAAAATAATAAACCAAAATCCAAACGAAGTAGATATTTTTTACGATTCATAAAAACCCGACTCGTCGATGATTAACATCTTCCTTCTATCTTCTGGTGACAGATCGGTGAACCTCTTGGCATAATCCTTCCTTTCGGCATTTCAAACAAAAAGTCCCTACGGCTAAGTATGCAATTAATGTGGTATGGAAGAACTTGGTAGCTGAGTCAAGGGTCCCTCTGAAAACAAGATTGGATGTGTTTATGGCGGTTGTTAGATCAATACTTTGCTACGCGGCTCAGGTATGGGGTCACCGAAAAGTTCAGGAAATTGAAAAAGTGCAAATGTACTTTATAAGGAAGGTATTTTGGTTACCCGATCGCGCCCCTCATTATATGCTGTATTTGGAAACGGGTTTGACCCCTCTGTACTTCCACTGCCTGAAGTTACATCTGGACTATTTAAAAAAGGTCTTTGCGATGAGTGCTGGTAGATCCCCCCGTATCACAGCATTGGCGGCGGTGGACGAGGGTGTGGGAGGCTTTGCCGAGCTGCGAGATCTCCAAACTAAGTTCGGTATCAACTTGGACGTATCCTCACTCAATGACGCTAAGATTCGGGAGGTCCTTGGGAAACTCCTTGAGGAGCACGAGAGTTCATGTAAGGGAAGAGCAGCAGATACGACCCATTACTTACGGTATCGTCAGCTTAACCACGACGTTAAATGTGCCAATTTCAACTCGGTTGGTAGTGTCGAACACATCCGCTGGATACTCAAATTGCGTACCAAGCTCCTCAACTTGAACTACCAGCCCTGTCTAGAGGATAGGATAGAACTGTGTGCTCTGTGTAACAGAAGAGATAGAGAGGACATTCACCATTTTATTTGTGTATGTCCCATACTGAGGGAGTTCAGGGTGAGATGGCTTGGTTGTGCCGAGGTAACGCGTGGGGATTTTGTCAGGATGCTTAACACACCCCAAGAATGGCAGAGTTTAATTATGTATTTAAGGGCAGCATGGGGATACAGAAAAGAGTTAGTGAAGGAATTTAATTATAACTAATGATACACATTCTGTTTGTACCTTACTCAATTATTATTGAAGGTTAAAGATATAACTATATTAATAAAATACTATGTAATTGTAATACATAGTTAGGTATTGAATATTGAGGGGAGGTGATGTCATGTAATGCGTACATAGATATATGATTTGCGATTCTGTGCCTGACTCAAGGCTGACGGCTTACATGCCATGCCTTATTGCCTTTCGTTTCGGCTTCCTAAAATCGAAGCAGTATAATTTCCAGAGTGAAAATGAATTATTTTTGATGTTTGCTATTATATGAATTATTAGTATTACTATTATTAGAAATGAATTAATATTTTTGTATTTTGTACCTACCGTTCGATTTTTTTCAATAAAGGCTTTTACTACTACTACTACTACTACTACTAATCCTTCCTTTCCTAGAGATTTTCAGAAGTTATTCTCAGGGCGAGAGTGTTGTATAAATAATTTCGATACATTTTTGGGAGGCGCAGGTAAGCGGGGGATTTTTGGAAAACCTGATCAGGTAAATTCAGGTTCATTCACGTCTGAATTTGGTTTGGAAAATTCTGAATTTGGCTTGGAAAACCTTTATAAAACGATAAAAAATTATACCTAGATGAAAGATGGGTGAGGGTACGGTGGGGACATATTTTTCGGTCACACGTTTCCAGCCAAAGCCGGGGGTCAAGTGTCCTGACTTGGTAGCCGGAGTAAAGTGGGCAACGGGCCGGAGTAAAAAAAAAATGTCCATTTTTTTCTCGGACGAGAGTAAAGTGGGAGTCATCCTGGATATCGATGATCATAGATTCTGGAATGCTGTCCAGTTTCGTGATGATTCTCGACCCCCCCCCCCCCCCCCCCCCCCCCCCCCCGTGGTCTGGCGCCATGGTGCCAGACTGGCACCACAGGGTGGCGCCGGACGGATTCACGTGTTGGGTATCGTTGATCATAGATTTTGGATCGCTGTTCAGTTTCGAGACAAATTTCGATCTAGAGGAACCTCCCCTGAAATGCATAAATTAACTATAAGTTTTCTTATGATTCAGTATCTAAAAATCCTTACAAGTTATTAAACTGGCCAACAACAGACCATTTTGATCATGTGATGTTTAAAACTGAGCACATGATTTCTTTAAAAAACTTAGAAAACGGTTTGTCTCCACAGCACCTTACATAACAGCTTGGCGCCGAAAATATCCCCATGGCGCCTGGTGACTGGACAATACCACTATTTGAAGTGACAATTCAAATAAGGGATTAGTTGTCGGAGGAGATTGAATAGATGGCGCCGTTCTTCATGATTACCTCCATAATCTGGCAAAGTGTCATTGTTCTTCTTGGATATTAATAAAACTAGATTATTAAAAGCTTTTGAGGGGAAAACATCCGCACAGATATTTGACATCATAATAAAAAGTCCTTCGAGAAAAATACTCAATGGGAGTGTAAAAAGATGTCGCCAAGCGAAAATGTCATAAAGCTCTTTTTTGAATACCTACATACCCTAAACAAAATACTCAAAAATTGAGCATTGCTGGTTCTTTGAATTCAGTAGGTATTTGATGTTCTACAACTTTCATGGTAAAAACATTTTAATTGAAGCTCTAATAGCGATGCTATAGATGTTTAAAAACCACTGTTACATATTTTTCCGCCACGTTGCGATACCTACCGGTGAACAACATAGTTCCGTAGAAATCTAACACCTCTCACACTTATAATAGGTGCGATTTTGTGCACATTATCTCTGTCATTGGGTTGTTGCTGGAAACGGTGTGTACACTGGAACCATACAGTAGCCCCATAACACAACTCTTCTGCTTCCGAGTCTACCAAGGTAGCGGAAGCATTGTTTTCACTTTTGAAAAGTGAAAAATTTTTTGCCTCCAAAATCAAAATTTCAACTCGCGTTTTACGTTTTAGACCTGTAACAGAGTCACGGTTGTTCCTTCAAGGAACAGCTCTGTGGAGCTGTAACTTGAATTACCCACACACAAACCCCATATCATCCCCAGTCTTACATTACAGACCTTCCTGAACAATTTTGGTTTGTCTGTCTGTCTGTCCGGGAATACATGCCACACGCATAACTTCCACAATTTCCATCCGATTTTGATGAAATTTTCAGGCATTACGCGGGTTATGCCCTAGATGGTCCCCTATGAAATTCATCACCATCCGACCAACGGTAGCCTCTGCGCATGCGTAAACATGAAATTTTTGACCTAATGGTCCGATTTCGCTCAAATTTAGAGGGAAGTTGAAGATTGAAGGTTTGATGGTACCCTACGAGTTTCATCGAAATCGGATCAGCGGTATCTACTGCGCATGCGCAAAACTTAACGCAGGTAGTAATCCCGTTGATGATTTTTTTACATATACCAATATGTTATATATATAAAATCATGCTATGGATACGAGGAAGCTATGTGCCACACCCAACTTGGCAGACGTTTTTTTCAATCAAGCGGCTTTTTTTTTATGTAGGCGGCACCAAGTAGGTTCTACCAGTAATGTCACGTGCCGGCTACACACATTGACTCAAGCACATTCACTACCCGAGAGCTTATCTGTGAGCAGGGTTGGTACTGTTTTAAACATTTGTTTAAAACACT
>JAEMON010000006.1:3314210-3324795 GCA_030264115.1 Lygus lineolaris | reverse complement strand
ACCAACTCATGCTGCATGAATGGAACTTTTTTTTTCATATTTTATTCACTATTTCGTACAGAATTTCAATTTCATTATGTTCTAGATTGGTTGCAAAAGTATCACAGATGATATTCGCTTCAACACAATATTTTTTCATTTCAAGAACTGGTAATCAAAAAAAGTCCCATTCATGCAGCATGAGTTGAGCGAATTTTCAAAGAATCATTTTAACCAATTTGGTGGGTGATTCTTATACGAAATTTCACGCTGATTCCGAATATACCATAAGTTCTCATGTTTAAGATAGTAATTTACCAAAAAAAACTCAAAACGCGTTTTTTAAGGCGATTTTTGACTCTAAATTTTCAAAATTTGACCCCTTGGAGTACTCCAAAAAACAATTTCAGGAACGCTTTCTTACTCGGAAAAGTTTGGAGGAAAGATACCTAGAACCCTAGTTAGTCAACATTGAAGGGTTTCAATTATATTTCTGTTTTTCTGAAAATGCGGGCAAATCCCCGCCTAGCGTGTAACTAAGGATTAATATAACGATGCTCTCTGTGAAAACTTGATTCGTACGCTGTGTTTCCATTATTTGTCAGTTCTGCAGTATACTTACTAGAGATATTTCTGATTTGGAACAGTACACGCCTGAATTTGATGAAATGAGTGTTATCGTTTTCTATCGAATTTTTTCCATGGTTTTTTATAATTTGATGAGGGTTATCGTTTTCTATAGACGAAAAAATGTTGGATGGATTTGTACCAATTTATCCAGAATACAAGAAAATGCATTCCTTACTATATCCCTCCCCAACTTGTGAACCAAATATTTTACTGTAAGGATTGTTATTACGTAATTCAGTTCGTGCTTTCATTCAAAGAATCCCCTCAACTCACTTTTAAACATTGCAATTAAAACATTGGGAAGGTTGTTGTCTCTCGCACGGTTTCTGGTCTCTCCCATGTGTCGCAAGTTAAACGACCTTGTGGCCTTGAACGGGGAAGGCAGCGATATGAAAGGGGCCTATTGTCCTCGGTGACTGCCAGGCAAACGATGAGTTTGTCGTACATTAAAAAAAAAAAACCCTCCTATGCATCTTTTTGAGGGCACGCTTTAAGACTGCCTAGACTTGTTTTGTATTGTACGAGAAGTTAAACCAAATAGATAGTCGTCTATATTGGAGCCACTGGGCTGGTAGTGTCCTTTGTGGCAGTGAACCTTGAGGAATCGGGCTTGGCAGGGTGGCGCCTGGCTCCCCACCGAACCGAACAAGTCTTCTGGCGGGCCCCTTCTATGGGGTAATTGGCTGGATTTCTAATTAACCATCGTCTAGACTCCTGCCCTCTTCCCTTCTGTTGATATCGTTCCTCCCCCACATTACTTTTCGTTGGAAGTACAAATTGCCCGTAAATGTTGAGATATTGGAGAAGTAATAGCTATAGTAGGTGTGATATCATCATACGAACAGGGTTTTAGGTTTATAGTGTACGCACATTCCTAGAGAGATAGACAGGCTTCACTCAGCATATTCCAAAGGATATTTTACCTATAAATTCACGAGAACGCTACATCAAGTGATTGTAAGGTACCTACCTTCTTTTGTAAGAGAAAATTGTTGACAAATGTATATACGATCTGTAATTCTTGTTTCATCTAAAAATGGGATTTGTATCAGATTCCTGATCGGATGGAAGGTATTGGTAGGTATAATAATGTTCATCATACGTGAAGAACTTAGTCCGATGTTAATTCTCGACGATTCATTCTGTACTTGGATGGGATGGAAATAAATTTGAATTTTTCGTGCTAGTAACTCTCTGCTCAAAAGTTCGCCTTGACCTGTTTTTAAATATTGAAAAAAAAAAAAAAAAAAGTCTGCCAAGTTGGGTGGGCAGTACAGCTTCCTCACTTTTGTAACATGGACGTATAAAATCAGTCAGTGAACATTTCAACGAAATCGGTAGAATAGTTTAGAGTTAGGAGCATGCCTATTAAAATAAATTTCAAGTTTGCGCTTGCGCAGTAGCTATTACTGATCCAATCGTGACGAAATTCATAGGTTATTATCTTGGAGTCGGTCCACAACTACCCTGCCAATTTGAGCGAAATAGATCAAGGAACTGAGATGCAGGGGTTTCGGGAAATTCACGTTTGCGCATGCGCTCACGCTACTAGTGGTCCGATGTCGATAAAATTGATAAGGGTACCGTCATGGGAGTAACCCGCACAATCTCTGAAAATTTCATCAAATTCGGACCACATATTTATGTATATTGTGTGGATGTTTTGGCGTGACCATTTTCCGTTCAGGAAACAACAAGTTTTGAGTCTTCGTTTATTGTTACTTCAGGTACATGTTTCGGTGGGCTCGGCCACCTTCTTCAGCCTTGCTTTATTTATTAAGTTGGGGCTCTTCCCATTCTTCTCAAAAAATTTTTTGTTTATGTGAGTTATTGCATCATGATTTCACTCTATATTCATTGTGTTCCTTGTCCATTGTATCTAATAGATACATTGAGATTTTTGATTTTGGATGCTGCCTCTACCCATAGCCCATACCCATGTGCAAAAAAATTTGTTGAAAGAAAAGTTAATTCCTTCTGTATTTTTTATATTTTTTGATAGGTACCTTCACAAGGTTATATAAGTAATAGACCCATTGAAAAATTGGATTAAAAAGCAATAAAGACCTACAACATCAACATCCAAAATCAAAAATCTCAATGTATCTATTAGATACAATGGACAAGGAACATAATGAATATAGAGTGAAATCATGATGCAATAACTCACATAAACAAAAAATTTTTTGAGAAGAATGGGAAGAGCCCCAACTTAATAAATAAAGCAAGGCTGAAGAAGGTGGCCGAGCCCACCGAAACATGTACCTGAAGTAACAATAAACGAAGACTCAATCATATTTATGTAGTTTTGCCTGGGACAAGGAATTGACCACAGACATGCCGACAGACTTTCAGTGAAATTCCCTATAAGAATCACCCATCAAATCGGTTATAATTATGCTTTGAAAATTCGCTCACCAACTCATGCTGCATGAATCGAACTTTTTTGGTGTCGAATGGTCGGACAAATTCCACTGAATAACCTGCTCATAATCACCGAGAATTCTAAAGAAAAACTGTATCGTAGGTCTCGAACCCACGAAATTATAACCAACCAGCAGCCCTCGATCTGGCACTTCGAAATTGCTCTTAACGTGAGGCGTTTTGCTGGACAAAAATACGCTGCTTTTGGCTGAATCCTGACTTTCTACCACATAAAAAGAGTGCAGGAAGTGTCATGAGACGAAAAACGGAAAGTTTGAATGAAAAATTTGTAAGCTCTAAGTGGCGGAACTCCAAACATCCGAGGATCGTTACTCTGGCGATTCCCGATAGGCGGGCTCCAGGAGGCAACCGCGTGTTCTATATTTAGGCCGAACACTCTCTCGCCGAACTTCTAAAATATCCAGTAAGATCGCGAGGGATTTTCTAATGAAAAAAAATCGTCTTATAAAAAAAAATAAGTCTTTTAAACAACTTGACTCGCGTGTTCCCTAAAATAATATAAAAAACACAAAGTATTCTGCTCGTATCACGGTTTGCCTTCCCAAATACAGTTATTCAGATCATCCGATATTATTATAAATTAATATGATATTCTACGAGTACGCAGTAGCCTTTAGGGCACGCACTAACCAGTATAGTTTTGTTGCGATTAAGGGCTTTGGGGTTTGCACTCCTTCTTAACAACCCTGGACTGTGAACAGAAGAGGACCTCACTTCTTGGTTGGGTATTAACGAGGATTTCCTTGGCCACCTAAAGGAGTTGACTTCCCTGGCTTGGGCATTTGGTAGTTTCGTGTCTAGTTAAATTTTCGAAAAATCCGTCTACTCCCACCTTCGACACCCCTACTGCGTAAGGGCCTCGTATTGTATTAAGAAAAAAGACGATCGACGGCCTAATTCAACAGAAAAAAAACAGCCCTTCTAGTAGGTAGACAATAGACTGGAGTAGGAGATTTTACCGAAGGAAACCCTGTCAACAATTACTCCTCCACGGTTCTCGGGTCTCGGCCACCCTGGCCATCATCCTCCCCTCCAATTATAGAGGTCGTGTATGTTTTTATGCCCTTCCCTGGACGAAATAACAGAGGGCTCTGGCGTCATTACAGGACTTAATGCTAGCTGCCCTCCCAACTCCTGACTCCAAGCTGGTCCCATCTTCGATTTTCAGCATCCTAACCAGAACCCCATAATCCTCGAGGAAATTTTTTTTTATCCCTTTTTCAACGGTAAGTACACAGGATCGTTTTGTGTCTGTTCGTTTCGTGCGGGTTTTATTATTTAAAAATGCTTTGATTTCATTTCCCGAAGCTCTACCAGTCTATGGCCTCTTCTGGAGGCTCGATGGAATATTCTTCATCTTTACAAGCTGCTGATTGAGCGTGTCATCCAGAAGGGGGTTTTCAATAACTCTGGGTGATAGTATAGCTTCACATAAGACTTACAGAGAACATTGCTACATGCTATTGCCCAAACAGATTCGCTGCCACTTGATGGTTACTAATCTGTATCAGCGAATCTGGTCCTAATCGTTGATTAGGAGTTTTCCAGAACTGGAGTATTAACTAATATTCAACAATATAGCAGAAAGATTTATCAATAATCCCATCAAAATTCCACATTTCAGCTCTTCTTTATTATGTTGAACGTGGCCATGATAGAAGGAGCAAAAATCCTTCATAACAATACCTGCATGAATGGGGTCAGATGGCGTTACAATACACACCGACCTTGATCTTCGTGAAACCGAACCGGTTCGAAGTTGGTGTCTATTTTTATACGAAGAACGTCAAAAGGGGGATGAGGTGTCATTCAAAAAATTCTCTTTGACGACCCACCTTGCCAACCAATCAGAGTAACGACAACATTGATGGGACGGCTGCAATATCTGAGCGACGTGACTGCGGTGTCTTGTACTGGGGTTCCCCATATTCGCCATCTCTAGAAGTGGAAGTACTTGGCTTTCTAGTCTCTTTAGCTTTAGCCATTCAAGATCAGATATTCAGAGCAAACGTTCATTACGTTCAGTTCGGCTTGACTTGAGTCGTAGTTAGGTCACTCATCTTCTGCAGGTCGGCAAGAATCCTGGCCCACTTGATGGAACATGCTGATCTATGTTTATAACTACATCAAACATTATAACCTGAATAACCATTCATATTGGTATTCTACAAATCTTTATCCGAAATATCTAACACTTATAAAATGAATGTTTAGGGCTTTTATAGAATTTTAATTTTTCTATCCAACGCCTTCCAATACTCCAAGGCTCGTATCACCAGTAAAGTCCAGCCGTGTATGCTTGTACAATGATGTCAGCTAAAATTCACGACGCTGACATAGTTTTTGTTAATCAACACCAATTTGGAATTGTTATTCGGTCATTGCCCCTTTCAAGAATTTTAACTCTGAGGTAAATAAATGCTACCACTCCAAGACGCAAAACTCCTGCTGATAGATCGAACTCCCCACAAGTCAGTGTCCTGTTTACTTGAATATAGGAAACCTCGTCTTATCACGAGATTATTTTTAATCTCCAACTGGCAGCGGATACTTGATGACTAATTCTTCTTGGGAGGTTCTCGAACTCTTCTTTCCTTGTGTTCGTAATAAAAATGCTTCTTATACCAACCTAATCAACCGTGAGGTTGCGCGTCATTATGAACAACTTGTCAAGGCGTTGCCTTAGACTAGTATTGAAATCGAACATAATGTATGAATACTCATATATGTATGTATATATATTGCTATGTACAGCTAATTTAATGTATTTATTAAATGTAAATCAAAATTTATTATGGTTGAGTGAAAGACAAACTTTGAGGTTATATTCATCTTCTGCTAATAACAACATGAAACTAATGCTGTTGGTTTACCAACATTCTGATGCTTCTGACAGGTTTTGTTGTAAACGGTACACATTTTGACATTTCTGTATCAATATCGTCAGCTATCTGTGTGATAGAAGTAGTGCAACAATTAATATTGACGAATAATCAAACAACGATCTAGGCATTAGGAATAATGTAAGTACCAATTAGGTTATTGTTTTGACAATTTTGGAACTGCTGAAATTAATATAAATAGTTGGTAGACAGAATCAAATGGTCAACCAAGTACCAAGCAGGTGGATTCGAAGAGAAACAAACTGTTTAGACGAAAACCACCAGAACATGCATTTATATGCGTTTATTTTGAAAACCGCGGTTTTATGCATTTATATGCTCGATACATTTAAATTCTTTTTGTCCCAGTGAGGTGAATATACTACCGAAAGGCTTCTTTCTATGTGTTCAAACTATTTAGGAAAAAAATATGCAGATATGCTTGAATCAGAGCCCGCCTTACCTTTAGTGTACTGGTCACTATTTGGCTATGTATAGCATTTCCAAGTCAAATTCAACATTTTCCAAGTCAAATTCAACCTTTTCCAAGTCAAATGTAACTTATTCCAAAACAAATTCAACCTTTTAATAATTATCGGCAAAATGTACACAATTGTGGATGGGGTTGAAAACGATGATCGAAAAGAAAAATGTAATACGTAGGTTGTAAATAATATTAGGTAGGTAATATACGTAGGTTGTAAATAATATTAGGTAGATATGTGATAAATCGTCTATGAAAAAAAGTGACATATCTTTTAAAATTAACAAGTTTTGATGTACCAATAGCACTGAAAAAAGAAAAATGAACGATTTCTTCCCATACGTAAAACTAAAAACTTTTAATATTGAAAGCACTGGGCCATCAGTGGAGAGGCTGTCTCGCTAACGCTTGAGGGAGCAGTAGCATCATGTCCACGAAGTAATTCGTGCAATCTGTAAATTAATGTAATCGATGAGATTGGAAAAGGTTGAATATGTTTTGGAAAAAGTTGAATTTGACTTGGAAAAAGTTGAATTTGGTCTGGAAAAGTTTGAATTTGTTTTGGAAAACGTTGAATTTGACTTGTAAAAAGTTGAATTTGACTTACAAAAAGTTGAATTTGACTTGGAAAGGTTGAATTTTTCTTGGAAAAGGTTGAATTTGACTTGGAAAAGGTTGAATTTGACTTGGAAAAGGTTGCATTTGTCTTGGAAAAGGTTGAATTTGCCTTGGAAAAGGTTGAATCTGTCTTGGAAAAGGTTGAATTTGTCTTGGAAAAGGTTGAATTTGTCTTGGAAAAGGTTGAATTTGACTTGAAAAAGGTTGAACTTGACTTGGAAATGCTCTAGTTAGATTTCCATCCCTTTCACCAGGAGTAATGAAATCCATCAGGTTCGTCTAGGTTAAGCAAGTTCCTCGCATCCACTCGAGTTTCTTACTCCTCGCAC
This sequence comes from Lygus lineolaris, assembly GCA_030264115.1. NCBI lineage: Eukaryota > Metazoa > Arthropoda > Insecta > Hemiptera > Miridae > Lygus > Lygus lineolaris. Next base: position 3,317,428 of record JAEMON010000006.1, on the reverse strand, counting down.
CCTCTTCCAGTCGTGAATGACAAACCATTATGATATTATTAGGTCCGTCCCGCCCTTGTGGTCCGCAGGTAAGAGAGAGCTAAAAACTTTCAATATTCAAAGCACTGGGCCATCAGTTGAGAGGCTGTCTCGCTAACGCTTGAGGGAGCAGTAGCATCATGTCCATGAAGTAAATCGTGCAATTGGTAAATGTAATCGATAAGACTGACTGTGAAATTGGAAAAGGTTGAATTTATTTTGGAAAAAGTTGAATTTCACTTGGGAAAAGATGAATTTGACTTGGAAAAGGTTGAATTTGACTTGGAAAAGGTTGAATTTGATTTGGAAAATGTTGAATTTGACTTGGAAAAAGTTGAACTTGACTTGGAAATGCTCTAGTTGGATTTCCATCCCTTCCACCAGGAGTAATGAAATCCATCAGGTTCGCCTAGGTTAAGCAAGTTCCTCTCATCCACTCGAGTTTCTTACTCCTCGCACCCTCTTCCAGTCGTGAATGACAAACCATATGATAATATTAGGTCCGTCCCGCCCATGTGGTCCGCAGGTAAGAGAGAGCCAGACCGGTGCGAGGAGACCGAGACCCCGTCAACGAGGCGCCGGCTTCTATCGACCCCGCTTGGAAAAGGCTCCCGGCAAATACCCCTCGGTTTGATTGCTCCCCTTGTCCCCTTCACGGATTCTTCCCTGTTTTTTACCATCGGGAATAATCTATGGAGGAATTTCCCTCATTTTTTCCAGGATTTGAGGGTAAAGCAGACGATTTGAGGAGCGAATAGGTTTGGATCCTCTGAGCGTCGATAGAGCCACGTGAAGGGAATGCCCTTTTTTTCGCGATGTCCCACTTACGTCTAATGATGCAACCGTTAGCTGTGAGCGTTTTTCACCTGTCATGTCTATTCAATCGACCACCGTCAGTTTTCAGGTAGTTTAATTAGTGGCCCGTTAAGTTAAAAAATCCCATTCATGCAGCATGAGTTGATGAGCGAATTTTCAAAGAATAATTTTAACCGATTTGGTGAGTGATTCTTATAGGAAATTTCACGCTGATTCCGAATATACCATATGTTCCTATGTTTAAGATGGTAATTTACACCAAAAAACTCAAAAACACGTTTTTTGGAGATTTTTGAAACTAAATTTTCAAAATTTGACCCACTAAGTTTCTGAATCGTTCATTAATTAGCGAATTTTCGAAGAAAATGAAGCTATTGCAATAGCTTCAAAATTTTTGTAATGCAAAGTTTTGAAATTTTTCTTCAGCGAAATCCGTTTCAGACCATTCTAAAACGATTCCTGAAAATTAACACTTTTTTATATGTATATATAATATATATATTTATTTATATATGTGTCATTCCAGACGAGATCTGCCCGAGGAATCGAGATAAAAAAATACGAAAAATTTTTAAAATGTCAATAATATCGGAAGAAAGGATGAGTTCGTTGGCCAGAATTTTGAAATACTCCAAGGGGTCAAATTTTTAAAATGTAGAGTCAAAAATCGCTTTAAAAAACGTGTTTTTTGAGGTTTTTGGTGTGGGATACTATCCTAAACATTGGAATATATATGGTACATTGGGAACCAGCGTGAAATTTCCTATAAGAATCACCTACAAAATCGGTTAAAATTATTCCTTGAAAATTCGCTCACCAACTCATGCTGCATGAATGGAACTTTTTTTAATTCGTATTTTATATTTTTCCCCTACTAGGTTTTTTGAAATTATTTGTTCTCCTGGATGAGCGTGGCTTACATTTCAATAGTGGGAAAGATTCTCTTCAGATTTACGCTCAGCAGAGCTCGACTGGGCAAAAGCCCAAAGATTAGGACGGAGGACAACAGCCTCATTTTTTTTAAAGTTGAAGAATTTACGATTTCTTGGACAAATTATGACCAGTACAATGTAATTTACGTACGTCAAAGGACAATGATAAAAAAGTCAGATTTCGAGGATGAACCAGCAACCAAGTCAAGCCTCCAGGTTCACTTTTAAGGAACAAATTAACCAAAATATGTTGAGGAAAAAACTATTTACTCATTTTACAGGTCAAAACAATTTTGGATCTACGTTCCTTGGAAAAATGATTAATCTGAATGGAACAAACCGTTGTGAAAAACGAAGTAAGTAGGTACATATCATACTGGGCGTTTAGGACAAGTGAGATGTCGGGGTTAGTTGATGCTGATGTTGTCCCTATGAAAAATGGAGACGAGCTCTGATCACAACACACTGGCACAAACTCAAAAATTATAATTGAAACGCGGACGGACCCCACAAAAAAAACAGTTGCGGGAGGAAGGTTTTTTATTCGCGGTTCTCACTCGAAAATGGTGATTGGATGTGAAATTTTCCGGTTGGCGTCCACCCAATTAGGTGATATAGCTTTCTGAAGGATTGGGCCCCTTTGATATTATCAGTTCAGGAAAAGTTGCGAAAACTAAGGGCAGGATGACTGATATGCTCAGAAATAAGCGAAAAATTGAAGTCTTTGTAAAGCTACTATGTAGCTTCACTCATAGATTTTTTGGATTTGTTATCTTCGAGAGAAGGAAGTTGCAGGTCTAATGATCCTGAGTAAAGAGAATTCGGCGTTTCCTGACAGAAGTTCAAAATTTCAATATAGTGAAGAGTAGTTGCACATTGAGGTAATTCCTCAACGACATCCGCCAAGGTGGATTCCTTCCACCTATATTCACAAAAATTCCAATATATCAACTAGTTTCTACATGGATTGTAAATCCCTAGATCCACCAGTAGTGGTTTGGAGTACCCGTTTCTAGTAATACCATTATCAGTATAAACCGTATGGCGAATTCGAAGTTGAGAGCATTCTTACAAAGTCCTGAGAATAATCTGGTTGGAAACGTGATATACTTCATCCTGTAAACTGAACACATCAAATTACCGGGGAAGGGCAAAAAAGCGTTACGATGGACTGGGGCGCGAAGGCCGTCTGGTATTGATCAAAGGCATCGAACATTCAGACAGCTGGGTGACTAGGAAGAAGCTCACGTTTCAGAATCGATACATATTTATAACTTACAACACTTTTCAGTGCATAAATCCTCGGTGTATGACGCACTCTGAGTAGTTAGGCACATTCTTTGGTTGCAGTAGAGCGTCTTCTGTATCCAATGCCAGAACACTAACCATATTACTGTTCAGAACTGGGGCAATTGGCCATGGTCTTGATTAGATCTTCAATATACAGGGTGG
>JAEMON010000006.1:3212295-3227593 GCA_030264115.1 Lygus lineolaris | reverse complement strand
ACATAGCTTCCTACCTTCGGTAGTGAGGAAGCAAAATATAGTGTGTTTAAGGGGGTTCCGCCAGTAGTGTGAACATTTCTTCAACTTTTCTCAGTCCTTAATCGATCAATTTCAAATCTGTTTTCGGCATCCTTTCATATTTTTAATTCTGCAGGGCAACACACTATCGAAATTTTAAATTTCAAAATTTCACATTTTGTTATCAATTTTAAAATTTAGAATTCGAAATTTTGATAGTGCGTTGCCCTGCAGAATTAAAAACTAGAAATAATGCCGAAAACAGATTTGAAATTGATCGATTATTGGCTGAGAAAAGTTGGAGAAATGTTTTAACGGTAAAATGGTAACGGGAGGGGGGTACTTTTTAAAAACATATTGACATGAAGTAGCAATAAGATTTGTAATGAGAGTTAATATGCTACATTCGACACGAGTAGGTACATCGACATTTTAGACGACTTTTATGATTTATGAATTTTGCATAAAATTGGTTGATGAAATAGGGAATTAGGCTTGTGACAAAACAGGTACCTACAAGCTAAATGGAACTTTTGTTCAAGAATAGCTCAGGACAAAAATTGTTACCTTTTTTCAAAATAAATTCACGGGCACGGTAAACTTTTGCAACTCAGAGAGCCTTGAGAGTCACGTTGATGTCCAAATTTGCACTTAGTTTACAAACTCAGGTTATATTGCCTAACTCCTGAATGGATCTACCGTTTGCCTCGTTCGAACCTTTTCAGATAAGGTAAAGCTAAACGAGGTACCTTACCTATACCTATGTGATGATATTTACGTTGAACCTTCTACTTCTACGTGACTATTTCCAATTTGTTCTCTCTCGTCCTCAGTTGCTTACAGCGAACTGATTGCACAGTTTTCTCCAAGACAACCATTTTTTTTTCAGGATCTACTACACCGTATTTTTCTCACGTGGTCGGTTTTGTCAATTAGTTCTTCATTGGCCGTCTTCTTGTTTTTAATTGACCAAAACATCAGTTGCATAAAAATAACCTTCAGAGCCCACAGTTTCGCACGCTTTCTTGGTCAAGGTTCTCTAAACAATACAAAACGTTTCGCTTACTCCAAACTTGCCCTCGTTACGGTTGGTAACAGGAATATCCTTTTTCTAGCCACCTGAAGATACTTGTTTACTTCCCGGCACAAAACGGTTCCCAATATTGTGATACTCATCTTAAAAGTAAAGTCATTGTAAAATTGCAAGGGATCTGACGCTGGTTGTGGGTCCTGGGGGGGGGGGGCTGTATGAATCCTAAGGCTAAATCAAAATCATTTTTATGGTCTTCACAAAAACATTGTATGACAATAGTCATTTAAATTGTATGATATTATACGATACATATATTTTCGAGATATATACGCGTAAAAGATGAATTTACCTACAAATTGCTAACCTTGTTCAACAACCTTTTTTCAAAAATCAAACTGTACCTACTATTCTCACAGGAAATTTAACTCTGAAAATGCCTCCTGTTCATTTATCAAAAATTTATATTTGGAAAACTAGTGAACATTATTTATGTTAACTTACTTTCTTCTGGGAATTATGATGTTGATAGGCTCAAAAATGTTGAAAATCAAATTTAGTAGTAATGTTTGCACTTTTGTGAAGTTTTTAGATTAACTATTCATTTCCTGGCTCTGCATAGTGGATAGTGGGGGGTCTTATTTGAGTAGAAGAGTACCTAAATGCAAATGCACCAATGCAAATATCGGGTGTAGTAATGATTTTACTGTACTTGTAACTGACATTCGTTCAAGAGTCCTGCTTTATAAGGCGAGGATGACGAAACTTGCGGATGGAGGGAAAGTTTTTCTCAGAAGCTGGAACAAGGATCTAAAGCTTGTTGCTTGCGTCAGCGTCGTCCACATTTAGTTGGCCGCTCACCGAGACGTAGGAATTTCATTTATTTTTCAAAAGTCGTAAAAAGACTCCGGAAAGCCGACTGGTATCGGCAGCAGAAGAAGCTAAACATGTAGAAGAAATAGAAGCGGTTCGGTGGGGTTTCTCTCTCTCCGATTTCGTTCGTCGTGCTCCCTACTGAGAAAACATACCTACATGCTGGGAATCTCGGATCCGTCGATAAAATTCGAGAATTCAACTCCTTTAGGTACGTGAGTACATAGATAAATACATATCGATAGTAAAAGTGTAAGACCTCGTAAGTACAAAACTTCAAATTTCACATGAGACGAAAAAACCCTTCTCATACAAAATGCAATTATGTTATAGTTTCATCGATTTTCCCCCCACGCTCTTATCTGGTAACCTGTTATTGGAATCTGTTATTAAAAAATAACAGTTTAGACCATCCCTACTTACAAAGTCTTGCTACACCCCTGGCAAGTTTCGACTTACAAGTTTCTTCACACGGCCACAGAGAAGAGATGGGGTAAAGGCGGGAAAAATGGCTTCGCCTGATGGATCAAGTCCTAAAAAACTACCTATTCCATTGAAAATCAGAAAATCGCCAAAATACGACTTACGAGGTCTTACACTTTTACTAACTATCGATATTATGTATTTTACGAACCCCTACAAGTACAACCCATTGGTCCAAACATTCCTATGATAGTTGACATATCTATGAGAGTTAGGGCAGAGACCAGGCTCGTCCCATAGGTATGCATCATCCCAATAGCATTCAGATCAGTAGTAGAGATTGCGCGTGCGCGAACGTGGAAAAATTGATTATTCGTTTGAACGTCGATCAATTGCTTAAATAATTTATACGATTAAGGTAGGTATGTAAGCACTTATCAAATTAAGAGTACCGTTCTGTCTGACTTGGATTTTAACATGGAACATGTTTTTAGCCATCACCTAACTCGTGAAAATCGTCCGTCGTTACGTTTTCTATTTTCTCATGCTTTTCACGCACAACCAATCGTTGCTAGGGAAATATAACTTACTAATTTTCCACACCACAAAAATCGTTCTCCACTCGCTGCATTTATTACACATCACACCACATCTCATTCTGCCAATTTTCCTCACCTTCCAGATCAGAGAACTACAGGCACATAGGTAAACAAACAAAGTTGGTTGGAGTTTTCAGTTTTGCATTATGATAGGTACCTTACAACACATGAAGCATGCCAGTAGAAGCACGTTCCATGTTTTTCAATTTTAGCCAGTAAGGCTGAAGTAGAACTAACCGAGGGTGCAGGGGGATAATGTACCTCTATTTATTTGTATTCAAGAATACTTGTTTCATACCGGTTTCAATCGAAAGATCATAATTAGTCTCTTGGGTAAGGTTCTAGTTAATCTGTGGTGTCTCTGTTATCTCCTTCAGGTCTGAATTAATCCTAGTGAAGAAAAAAAAATGTCATTCCATCTAATCTTGTTCCAGGAATAAGGCTAAAGACGACTCATGAATCTGTGGTTCCAAGTAGATAATGCATCAAGAATGTTCCTGTTTCACTCTACTATGTAGTGTGACATCTACTAGAAGCATATCCAAAGTGAACTGAAAATGATCTTTTTGATTGAAACTGGTATTCCTGGAGGTAAAAAATTTAAGAACATTCAAAATAGTCACACGAACTAAATCACTCGCGATTAAGTTGTGAAAACCCATTTCAATAAAAAGAAACCGGAGTTGATGAAAAATGTTGTCTATTTCCACGAAAATAGTGAGTTAAAAAGTTAAATCAATTTCGACGGATAGGCCGTCATCATCACCAGTAACTAACAAGAACTCTTGTTTTATACTGAAGAGTTCTTGTTTGTTACTGATGACGGCATACCTAACCGTCGAAATCGATTTAACTTTGTAACTCATTATTTTCGTGGAAATAGACAACGTTTTTCATTAACTCCGGTTTTTCTTTATTCAAATAGTCACAACTATTATTTGTTCAACCTCCTCCTCAAGCAGTGGTGATGTACTGCGATTCTCTTCTAGGTCGCGCTGGGGCCCCGGAGATAAGTCCTACGTAAATAATCCGGTCAGAAAATTCTGAGTTCGTTGGCCAGAATTTTTAGTACTCCAAGTACTCAGTACTCCAAGGGGTGAAATTTTGAAAATTCAGTTTCAAAAATCGCTCAAAAACGTGTTTTTTGCGGTTTTCGGTGTGAAATACCATCCTAAACATAGGAACATATGGTATATTCGGAATCAGCGTGAGATTTCCTATAAGAATAACTCACGGAATCGGTTAAAATTATTCTTTGAAAATTCGCTCACCAACTCATGCTGCATGAATGGAACTTTTTTTCATTACCCCAGGTGTGGGAGGGAGTCAAATGGTAAGCAGCAATTTCATCGAAAAGGTTGAAACGTAAGGCGCCTTTTTTTAGTTAGTAGATAGGTACATAGATGCCTAACGAATGGAAAATTACATCGGAGACCTTTCTTTTATATTCTGTGGCGATACAGAACCTTCCATTGGCCAGTAGGGCCCACTTTCAAGAGAGAAAAAACAAAACAATAAAATGTAGTACCACTATGGAAATAGAGGGTCCCTTAGGTCTCTGTTGTTGGCACCTAACAGTATTGGCACCACCTAACACATAAAAGACTCTTTTATGTGTTCCGTGATTGGCACCCAGTTGAAAAATCAATCAATTTTTTTGATGGGCCGAAACCCAGAGGTCTGGTAACCGAAGGGGCTCCATAAGCTGTATGGAAAAGGAGGTAAGAAGGGTTCATGCTGAAGGGCCCAGTCATTCCTTACTCACCAGGTACCTTATTATTTGTTCAAGTATTTTTTACAAATATAATTACACTCCCCCAGGAGCATTGCCGTACGGCCAGTCCTTTGAAAGGACTCCCAAAATATCATACATCCGGCTTTGTGGGGTGTTGAGGCGATGATTGGTTACACTTAGATGAACAGATCTAGATGGAATTACGGCGTCAACTACGTGGAACCTGTAATTTGTGTTCGCGCATAATATTACCTACCCGAAGAGTTTTCTCACATCAACCTCTCAGAAAGGATTTATTATGATTACCTTGCCGCACTTTCATGCAACAATGCCTCACCTCGGTCAGCCGCTGTAAGAACACTTAACCCATTAACACGGAATCCGTTTTGCTGCTTGAAGTTGCGGGAAGACACCACTTTTACGTCTCTAACAGCTGTGTAGTTACGTTGAGGATGAATGTAGGAACAACATATTCTCCAGTAAAGCTTATAAGCACTCTAGACTGAACGGTAATAGGATGAGAGCGAATAGTAAGGATGGTTCGAGTAGACCACATTTCGTTAAGCAATACATCCCTTCTTGTACCGTGCATACTGACCTACCTCAAGTAAAATTTATTATTCCTCATAATATCCTCAGAAACCCCTCAGAACCAAGAAAACATGAAATCCAGGACGCACTACATACCTATCCAATTTATTGATGCGCATCTATCTTGAAGAAATTTGCTCTCAGCATTCGGACCTAATGACAACAAATAATCAGGATGTTATCAGAAAGCCAAATCCTAATACCATCAACCAAACCCTAAGATGCAGATGACGATGTGTTATCAATAATGTATGTTATTATGTACCTACATTGGACAAATATATAAAGTTTTCGTGAAGTTCGTTTTTCGACTAAACTTATTGTCTAAAATTACTATATTACCTAGGTAGACGAATTTTCAGAACGAATCGGTTTCAGCCAAAAATGAAGAGCATGGAATGTCAACACATTTCGTTGTTCATAATTTTCAAGTATGATTGTAAGAATACCTATCCTAATAAAAACCCAAAATGATCTACAAAATCAAAATTTTAGGAGTACCTACAACTGTTACCTACCTAGATAAGCGTACAGTAATATTCACCCAGCTCAGAAATTACAAATAACGATTTAGTATAATATCATGATCCTGTTTGGGTAGAGTTGGAATGCCAGGGTGACAGAAGAGGAAGGAGTCTCATGAACGAAGTAGGTTAGGGGCCCGATCATAATTGGAGGATACCCACAGCTGAGGGAGCGGTGGCACGATGTTTCTAGACTAAAAATAGTTCACACTGTGTTTGAGGTTCTTGGCTGGGACACACATCGCATCACCATTTCAGACGCGTTTATCTTGTTAAAACAGTCGCTCCTTGTTGTTGAAGATCAAAAGGCCGTTTGCCATTAACCCTTTTCGTATTGACCCACAGTTTTCAAACTGTTGTTCAACCATTCTTCTAGGTTAGTCTGGATACAGTTTGGTGTGCTTATACCTCGTTCTCCGAGTTTTCCGAGAATGATGTGTTTGTATACCTAATACATAGTAAGATTACTTACGACGACACTCAATAACCATTTTGCTTCCTCACTACCGAAGGTAGGAAGCTATGTATTCGTGCAAGAAACGAAAAAAATTTTTGTCCTCCAAAATCAAAATTTCCACTTGCTTTTTACGTTTCAGAGCTTTCTGAACAATTTTGGTTCCGTGTCTGTCTGTCTGTCGGTCTGTGGTCAATTCCTTGTCCCAGGCAAAACTATATGAAGATGTGGTCCGAATTTGATGAAATTTTCAGGGATTGTGCGGGTTAGTCCCGTGACGGTCCCCTATCAATATAATCTCCATCGGACCACTAGTAGCGCACTAGCGCATGCGCAAACGCGAATTCCCTGAAACCCCTGTATCTCAGTTCCTAATTGACCTATTTCGCTCAAATTTGCAGGGTAGTTCTGGACTGACTCCTAGACTATAACGTATGAATTTCGTCACGATTGGTTCAGTAATGGCTACTGCGCAAGCGCAAACTTGAAATTTGTTGTCATAGGCATGCTCCTAACTCCTAAAGTATTCTAACAATTTCGTTCAAATGTTCACTAACTGATTCTATACGTCCATGTTACAAAAGTGAGGAAGCTATACTGCCCAACCAACTTGGCAGACGTTTTTCATTAGGTATCCTTACTGATAAAAATTCGAACGGTATGCTATCCAAGTTTCTTCTGTATTGGTGAAGACACTGTTTAGTGTTTGAATGGTAGGTACCTCCAGTAAACTCCACAAATAGATGAATAAAACTAGGACTACCCGGGTTGGTGGAATCGTAACTCTGGGACTCAATGTTCACACTTCACACACACAGGAACCAAGGGATCAAACCATTCCTCACTTTATGGTATATGATCTTCTCTTTCATTCGTGACTCACAGTGGGGTACCTGTGAATACAAAATCAATATGTTTATATCAAACTAATAAACGAAATAAAACACAAGTGTAAATTTTGAGGTTGCTTTCTTTGGGTTCCTGCACGAATATAGGGTCATGGTGGTACCTAGTGTAGTGTGGGTTACTCATACGACCCGCTCGAATGCATGAGCCGTCACGGAAAGCAGGTTTAAACTATAAACAATTAAATCTCGTTCAATAAATTATCTGACGTTACGAGGTGATAACGTCCTACGTGGTCCAATATTTGCGCCTCGCCTACGATCTTTCGAAGCCGTTTAGCGAGGAAACGAGCATTCCTTTCCCACGAAGGCCGGCCCATCCCGAATTCCGCGCGGCAAGCGATATTTTGCAGGGTCAATCGCACGATACAGTCGAATTAAATTCGTGTCATTCGCCCACTCAAAGCCCCAAGTACATGGTTGCATTGTACGAGACATGGCTCCATCTCACATCCCAAGAAGTCAGAAGTTGACGTTTCTCTGTAACAAATGATTTGGGACTCTGAGATAGTTCTTCCATTGGTGTCCACAACACCCACATTAGGTATACTTATACAGGTATGACGGTACGTCACTGAGCTCTCAAAAGATAGCGCCTGGGTCGCTTGCGACCAGCTCCCGCTACGTTCTTGTTACTGCTGATTAGAGGCTTCTCTGAGATGGTGTGTCCATTCACGAGCTGTCACCTGATCTGGCCAATAATTACACAACGGCTGGACCGGGTTGACTTAATATGACGTACCGTCATCTACCTTTCTTGCAGCAAGAGGGAGGGAGAAATTGTGATCTTGTGATGTACCCACCATCAATAATGTCACCCCTCTCTACCTTGACATGGTAGCAGAGCGTGGTTCAGTACTGAGTACTGTGCTGATTAATTTCACCTGTATTGAATCCACTCTTATATTTAACAACTCTCCTCAAATGAGGATTGGGGTGCGGAGCTTTCCCAAAAGGGACTCCGAGATCCTCTGGATCTGTAGGTACCCTTTGCTTACAAGTTGGCTTATTAATTTCATTTTAATATATAATTATGCCTTTGAGCTTTTATTCACTTTTTTTTAGGCCAATGAGCAATAATTTTCACCTTTTCTTGGTGAATCCCATCAAAATTAATTCAATTAAATGGGTATTCCCTATATTTTAATGGTTGAAATTCCTAAATATTAGAAATCTCCAAGTACGGTAATTTAAATATGCTTGTGTAGTTCCATCATTGAATGGAGGAGTGAAATAACTCCTAGAGGTTTTCCAGATGTTTCTCCTGGATTGGAACCTCTGACTACCTATACAAAATCTTTTCTTTACTTTTCTGCCAGTCTTGTAGGAGCATAGTTTAGTTCTCCACAAGTAGAAACTTTGCAATAGTGCCATTACGATGGAGGTCTTCTTACCTTGAGGTTTTCCAGATGCCCTTTTCCTGGATCTGAGCCTCACACTATTTTAAGGACCACCGTCCCAGTTTTTCAGAAGGGGAGTATGACGGTACGTCACTGAGCTCTCAAAAGGTAGCGCCTGGATCGCTTGCGACCAGCTCCCGCTAGGTTCTTGTTACGGCTGATTAGAGGCTTCTCTGAGATGGCGTGTCCATTCACGAGCTGTCACCTGATCTGCCCAATAATTACACAACGGCTGAACCGGATTGACTTAATGTGACTTAGGTACCGTCATCTACCTTTCTTGCAGCAAGGGGGAGGGGGAAATTACGATGATACTTACCTTCAATAATTTCACCCCTCTCTACCTTGACACAGGGCAGTTGTAGGAGAAACGCATTGCCAGGGCAGTGCACATCACCTTGTCCCCTATATTTGGGGAGACATTGTTACACAATCTCAAGAAAGGTAAACTGCGCATGAGGGAACTTGCATGGGTAGGATTTTTGCATTTTGAACCTCAAAATCTGATTCAGCACCCTTCAAAACCTCTTAGAGCCAATTTTCAGCTTGAAATTACGTCTGGTTTTACCACGAAACAGGTTGAATGGGAGCGCGTGACGTCATTCAGGTTAGGGAGCTACCCGAGTACCCGGCAGGCGGCAGGTCGGTGACGTCAGTTAGGTTAAAATTACAAGACCCATTGTCGGTAAGTTTCAATCATCGGATACCTATCATATAGAACCTTTTTGGAAAGCCCTCTCTTAGATCTTTCGAACGCGGAAATAAAAAATAACCATGCAAGTTCCTCATTCAGTATGTGTTTGATCTAGCTGCAGTTCTGCAATAAAGACTGGCTAGATAAATACTTCTTTCTGAGGGAGTATTGTTCGTCGGAAAGGTTCAACGTAAAGTATATGAAGAACGATGGGGAACTTGCATGGGTAGGAATTTTGCATTTTGAAACTCAAAATCTGATTCAGCGCCCTCCAAAACCCCCTGGTGCCAATTTTACAGTTTGAAATTACGGCTGGTTTGCCCAGAAAATGTGCTGAAAGGGAGCGCGTGATGGGAGATGAGCTTTCTTGGAAACCCCCATTAAGAACTTTCAAATTTCTGAATAAAAAATAACCATGCAAGTTCCCCATTCTTTGGGCTCTCACCACATCTCATTCAGGCTGGTACACCAACCTGGTCCTAAAAGATTCAATATAGCAGGTTTGCTCTGTGGGCATGCATAAGTGCCTCCTGGTGTGCAATCTCTGTGGTTTGCCGACCCCAAGTATTTGATGTCTATAATAGGCGACGAAGAGGACGTGAAAATGGAAAACAACTTGGGCGGCGTCTCAATCATCCCGACATTCACAATTATTATCGTGATATAGTGGTCTACCAGCCTATCCCTCTTCCAGGGTGGCCGCCACACTGGGGGAACCTACGACGTCTGCCATCACCAGGTCGTTCCCCATAAGCATCTTCAGCCGAAAGGGGCCTGCCGATTGAGATAGGAAGGATACAAAATTATTATGGGAACATTCGTACATGTTTAGCTGCTACGAAAACTTGGGGGATCGTTTCTTGGAACCGAAGCGGCGGTAGGTCTCCAAAGCACAGCCATCGGGTTCCCGTGAGAGAGTAGGTAATGAACCACTGAGGACCCGCCTGCGAAAACACGTTCCAATGCCTCTCGGTAACTTGTTATTCTGCTATATCCCTCAGATAATGGGTTCGGCTCGGAATAAAAAGCGTCCGTACCAGACGGGGAAATCTCACTATGAGAGAGTGAAGATTGAAAAGACAATCTTTTCTGAAGAAGAAATCACCCATTTAATGGAGATTTAGTTTCAAACTCTACATGAACCAGGCTTGTAAAATTATGGATATTACATCGCCCAGAATTTTAGATTTTAACCCTTTAATTTCAAATAGGTAAAATGTTTGTTTCCAAGTCCACCATAAATTGAAAAAGCTTAGTTTTCAATTTTCGAGGCAAAAATTGGTGTCCTTCGATAACTAAAAATTCCCACTCGCATTTTACGTTTTAGGCCTTTCCGAACAAATTTGGTTCCATGTCTGTGTGTCCGCGGATACTTATTTCCACAATACATTCAATTTCGATGGAAATTTGTAAGGATTGTTTGGCTTGGGCCCAATAGGTGATATGCTATAAATATCAACCCTATCGGATCATAACAGCCTCTGCTATGCACAAACGAGAATTTCCGCGAACACCGATTTCTCTCAATTTCCAATTCCGCTCGAACTCAGCGGGTAGTGTAGGACTCGCCTCCATACAATTCCCTATGAATTCCATCGCGATCGAGGAAAAAATGTGTAAAAATAACGTAACAATTCCTGTTAGTGTTGATGTATGTCAGTTTAGAAAATGATATGATGTGATACCTCGATCGTGAACTTCATTGTCACTGGATACGAGAAATTTTACCAGAAGGTAACCTTTTATTTGACAGCAGTCTCATTTTTACTCACTCGTTTCTGCAACGCAACGGGATGAACAGTATCTATTTGGTTTTTGTTATCAATAATCAAGATATCCACTAGCATTTTACGCATCAGAACTTTCTGAACATATACGATCTCGAGTCGGTAAATACTTGCATAAACAGGTAGCCACCCACAGTTTTCATCCGATATCAAACAATTAAGAGCTTACTTTTGTTCTCAAGCGCATGTAAATTAGATCCTTCTCTGTCTGCATATAAATCTCATCTTTAAGTGTCACTGCAGCCTGGATGGCTTCGGCTGCTTTTTGGCATATTTTAGAAAGAAAGATAAATATATGAATGACGAAACAAGTTATAACGTTCCTGGTAAATGGACGAATGCCAGAAGTGGTTCAACTCTGTGAAAATTCGCCTTCTATTTATAAGAAATAAACTCCCGGTTAAGGGCGCATGTAATACTTCCTCAACGTTACATTTATAAGAGGTTGGGCTCGAGAGTAGGGAGTATTTTTATTAGCGAACGACAAGTGCGCTTGGCAAGCCTCGGAGTAGAATCGACTCTGAACGTTCATATATGTTTAGTTAAATCGTGAATACATCGGTCTAGCTAAATATAAATAACCTAAAAAGATGATATTTTCAGTTTTGTACAAAATTTCAGACTTGCTCTTAACCGTTCAAGTGCTTCCGTGTATTGCAATTATTATTCTTGGTAGGTTAGGGAAATTACTTACTCCGAAAATCCAGAATCACAACATTCCACCAAACGAATAGGCCGCGTATCTGACCAGCGTCAGGAAGACCTTGACAGAGAGCGTCAGTGGAGTACATAAAGGAATAAGTTGCCTCTGAACCTTGTGAAATGCCGAACCATCGCCTTTACTCACAAGAAATTTCCTTCACAGTTCACCACTATAATATTGAAGGATCCCCACTTGTGCGTGTGTCTTCGATCCGTGACCGGGGAGTCATTCTTTATTCCAGGATGCTGTTCGATGAGCACATGAATCGTCATTAGAATTCAAATGTCTTCACCAGAGCAAATACGATGGAAGTCCTTTATTCTAAGTTGTGCATTGGTCCCCACCTTGCATTTGCTTCCATCATAATATTATGACCTCCTCATTGTCGAACTACGTCCGAAAATTGGAAAAAATCCAAAAACGATTCTTGCGTCATTACCTGAAGAACAGATAGTGTAGAAGAGTGTGTGATTCGATGTAACCGGCCATATTGACCTTTGCAAAGGGTTTGGTTTTGTCCCTTTCTGGTTGAGGAGGGAGTTTGCAGACCTGTCATGCTTGCTCAACTTGCTGAGGGGTAGGCTGGACTCATAATGGAGCTGCTGAAAGCGGTCAAATTCTACATTCCGAGGGCTGGCAGCAGAAGCCGATGTCTTCTTGCGGAATCACGGTGCATGACCATGACCTTCAGTCAACTGAGTTCGCTATCACTGATTACGGTGAGATCCTTCAATATTATATCAGTGAGAAGGAGTGATCTACACATATTTTTCAATTCACTAAACGACTTTTCAACAATATGTGAAGATTTTTGTTTGATGAATGGATTGACTCTCTGGATTGACTGGAGCAACACTGTTGATTTTTAACTTTTACGTCGCAATGTGTTTCAGACTCGTATGCAAGCGTTTCATCACCGTTTGATTTTAAAGGTAAACATTGACGTTGATGGGTTTTTTAGGTCGATTCTAGGATCAGATATCGTCTGAAGTGACACATATTTTATAAATATATTATGATAAAGTTCTGATCTCTGATCACCACTAAGAAGAAACATTAAGTACCTATTCCTTACATATGGTGCCTACCTGTAGTACACGAGGGAGGAATGCTGAATGTCAATCAAATGATTACCGTAATGTGGTATAGTAATTTTCAAATCTTCAGTCTTGTCCCTCTCGCTGTTTCCTGTTTAGCGTTTTCCATATGCGTAGGTACCCCTCTTGAACAGATGTCAAATCGAGCGTGATTCCAAATCAGCTTGTTTTCTTTTTATACAACCACTGTGGTCCATAAACACTATGTGCCACAATAAAGTAATTATTATTATCAAATTTGGTCCCAGGTCGATAGTCCTTTGTTGTCTTGAATTCTTTCAATATATACGCATAATCTCGGTCTTGGACATTTTTTACTGATCACTAGTCTAAAAGTTGCGAGAAAATGTCTTTCTTTTTCACACTAATACTCACTAAATACGTTGAATATTTGTGTATAACCACTGGACGTGAC
Source organism: Lygus lineolaris (assembly GCA_030264115.1). NCBI lineage: Eukaryota > Metazoa > Arthropoda > Insecta > Hemiptera > Miridae > Lygus > Lygus lineolaris. The sequence continues at coordinate 3,214,345 of JAEMON010000006.1, read as the reverse complement.
AACCCTGAATCTGGGACATCCTGTATAATCAGTGTGAGAGTTTATATTGGAATTATCTTTGGGTTCGCTCGTTAAAAAAAAGCCGGACTCGGAAAAGTAGTGGAAGCGAAGAACAGTTAGCATACGCACCCATCATTCGAAAGGATTATGGACACATTTCGTCGATCCTTTTTCCAACTCAACCGGTTTAGTGAGGATGATTTCCTGGACAGGTTCTTCTAGACGGTCAGAGCGTGCAGAAAAACAAAGGAACCCCAGAGGCTGTTGACCACTTCGGGAACCCGAACCCGAAGAGAGGAAAAAACGAAGGAATGAAAACCTGTATAGTGTAGATCGACGATGGACTTTGAAATAAATAATACCGGGTGATAAACAATTAAGTAGGAAATTGCTCGATTCTCGGAAATGGGGAGCTGAGCAAGAGTAGCCGCTCCTAGTCAACCTTGTTGTGTCCAAGAGGTGATGTAAATTCGGGGACGACGCATATCAGGACGAGAGGGAGGCGTATACCTTCTTCAGGAAATGCGGGTAAAAAAGTCTCGGAAATTACTTCCTTCAACAAGTTGTTACGAACAAGAGAATATTATCTAATATTCAATGTTTACTTCTCATTTGAAATAATTACATCCCTATAGCTAGCAGATCTGTTGTAGCGGTGAATTGTGAAAGAAGTCATAACATTTACTGGCTTCGTTGGGTACCTCGACAGGAATGCTGCGCGGTGTCACCACTCGCAGTGTCACCCAGTTTCGTATGAACAAGTGAGATTTCGTGACCTAGGCAGAGTAGGTTGTAGAGTAGGCTCTAACACATCAATTTTAGCTCTGAATATCGTCATATCGCCGGGAAATAAGAAAGGGTATGAAGTTAGCAAAAATGGTTATGGTAATGGATGTAATACCTAATAAACTACTCTAATCTAATACAATGTTCCTCAAGGCATCATCGTATGTGTATTGGCCTTTATTTTTCAAAAAATAAAAATTTCCACTCGCATTTAACGATTTAAGACTTTTCCAAACAAATTAAATTCCGTGTATGTCCGTGAATCCTACAGCCAAATTCACGACTTCTACAGTTACCATCCAATTTCGAGGAAATGTTCATGGATTCTAGGTACGAATGGGGCCCTAAAAAGTCCCCTGTAAATTTCAGCCTTCTACAACCCCAGATTCCTCACGATTTTAATGACCAGATTCCGTTCAAACTTGGCGGGTAGTTAGGGGCTTGCCTCCAGATGATTCCCAATGAATACCATCGCAATCGGATCATCGGTCGCTTGTAAAAATGTGAAGAAGAAAAAACGTCAACATGAGGAAACCATTCGTGTTGTAGTTTGTCAGTTCCGATAATATCAACAACTCGATCGTGAGCTTGTCAACGAATGAGAAGTGCCCCCATGTGTACCACCCACTTGGCAGACGTCATTGAACAAGAAAGTGAAAACAAAGCTTCCGCTAGCTTTGGTACACTCGAAAGCATAAATCCAATGTCAAAATTAGAATTAGTCCACAGGTGCACTTACTACAGTACTACCTAAGATGCACTTCTCGATACACCGTTTAGTGAAAACGTCTTGAATGGTGTTGAATGATTTCGTCCCACATGAAAGCCGGCCTTCTGCGTCCTCTGACCCAAAAGAGAAATGCCCACCAAGCGGCGTCGTTTCCTCCGAGGAAACACGTCACTAGATTTGTGCACTCCAAATTTCATGAGGAAGGAACTGGGACGACCCACTAAACACCCAGTGAAACCTGTTTACAACGAGGGGAAACGAGGGCAGAACCTCATCTCCACGGCACCGGCCGGAACGAGCAGATCGCGACAACGGAAAATGAGCCGGAACAGAACCTACCGACATCTGCCTGGTGACTTCTTGTTGAGTTCATATTTACAAGCGTGACGTTTTAAAACCACTTGGTTACTTAGGAGCCTGTGACTAAACAAACAAAACGAACCCATTCACAGACACACGTCATTGCCTCGATTATCGACGTTTTTGAAGCAGGTAGGGGAGAGTTTGGACAGTTTTTTTTCAAATTGCTGTACT
>JAEMON010000006.1:3188985-3202452 GCA_030264115.1 Lygus lineolaris | reverse complement strand
AAAATTCGATTTTCTCATACACGATCATTCCCCATTACCAGGAAAGTAAAATAGTAGGCTAAACAAAATTCCGTACAGTACCTACCCTCGTATTACTTCATGAAGGTCGGTCGGTAGGTAGGGTCTACGACCAATGTTCCTATCCCCGTGATATAATATTCCTCGTACCATAGATGATTATCAATTCCAAGTTCTACGAGAAAAAAGTGTGCAAAGTGTAAAAAGTGTGCGCTGGTTTTAGGTTTTTCCGAGAAGAATACCTTCCGGATGTGTTTCCATCTCATAAGGAACCCTTATCCCAGGAATTCCATGGGGGCAGAAAACACACATGCCACTGCTCAACCTTTCCTTTGTACCGCTGGTGTTTTCTGGCGGTGTTGTTTACTTCACAAGAAAGTAAGTTATTACAACTTGCTAAGTTTTGTGTGGTGCTATGGGGGGGGGGGGGGGGGGGGGGGGGGGGGGGGGGTGTTGCCATTGGAAAAGAGTTGCAGGCACTGACTTATACTCTCCGGTTTTGTATGGTTTAGTTGTTTTAGCATTCAGTTTTTTTTTTAGACAATCAACAATGCAGCTACAATAGAACCTTTAGGGAGTCTAGGGCCTTACCGCACAATCCCTCCGTAAATTTCATCGAAATCGGAAGCATGATATGGAAATTGTACTTTTTGAAATAATTATTGCGGTCACTGATACAGACTGTTGGACAAAGAAGACAATTAGTTCATGAAACGAATCCCAAAAGTGATAACGCTTATCATGCTGACTTCAATCAGGTTTGTTCTAGCTAAAACCAAGTAACCATCCTAATTAATTATTTGTGACGCTAGAGAGCCCCGGAGGCTCATGATATTGCTACCTAGGTATTAATGAAGTTTATTCAATCGCACATTGAACTCAATATAGACTTCAAGAAACAAACTTGTGAATTCGAATTGTATATCCCCAAACTGAATATTATTCAGAAAAATGAGAAAACATCAGGATTCCATGTCTTTATCAGTAGGTTGTCCACCTCCACTAACCAGTTGGAACAAAAAACTTCTGGTGCGACGCTTCACACTACTTTCCTCAACCGTAAAAACCTGAAAAATGTCAATTTTTGCGGATTTTAACGCCGATTTCGACCCTCAATATATTTTTGGGGAGATGAGGGGTATTGGAACTTGTTCCTACTTGTTAGAAGAGTGTCCTGTGAATTTCATCAAAATCGTTAGAGCAGTTTGGAAGAAAAGCTAAAAAATGGGCCACCATTCTGAATATTTTCTCCCCCCAATTATTGATCTGGAGGACTGAAATTCTTAGGGTCTCATCCTTAGACATGTAGAAACCAATCCTCGAAATCGGAATTTTTTCATGATTTTCGTAAGGGCCGCAATCGTGTTCATACACATACGTACATACATACGGACTTTACATACACTTTTCCAAAACGTGGAGAAAATTGATCAGATGTCAATCACGACCAGTTGAAGGTGGTGTTTCAGAAATTGGGTTTTCTGCGGATCGCAATACTTCCCGTCCACCTTCAGGTGTATATAAAATATAAATATGTATATATATATAGGTACTCGAGTGGAACATTTTCCTTTCCTGCGCAATTAAAATATTTCAACTCAACTGGCACCGCCACGAGTTGGACTCGAAAGCCAAAATCTATAAGAAATTGTGTTTTGGATGACAGTATTTCCAGTTTAGTATTCAGCGTTTCTACAATGATTTATCTTCAAAAAAATAACGTCTTCTCAACATCTAACGAGAACGAGTTTCTTCTTAAGTATTCATAAAAACCGCGCAATCTGAATTATAGCTCAACCGTTTTATCTGTTGAAAAATCAAATTGTCGGCAACAACTGAGCGAAAATTGCTGGAAAACGAACTATTTTGTGTGTGTTGGGATGCGGCCGAATCGAATTGTTGCCCCGTGCGAAACTAATGGGAGTCCACCCATCAAAGTCTTCATCGCGCCGAATGGCCTTGTCCGCGAATTAACGATTCATTTTTGAATTCGAGTTTCAACACTGAATTTTATGGGTGGAGACTACGTAATGAACACTGTTCGAAAAAAGAATCATGTTCATTGGGTGCCTCGTTTGCAATTATAGCCAATGCGCCGACAAAGCTATTTTTGTAGGTTACATCATCCCTGTGTATATATCAACAAATATAAAATTGTCAGGCTGTTCTCGGTGTTATTATATACCTAGTAAACTTGAATCAATTTTAAAATCACAATCGTGCTCAAATGAACGTCTGAATTATTTCGATTCGGTTCTTTTGTGAACATTCCACAAGACAGTTCTTCTATTCGGTGTTCCATGGATTGATGAAATAATTCTCTATGGAAATTGAAGCTTCAAGTCGCAAGAGGATATCGGGTCCTTGTTATTAAAGTTCCATTCATGCAGCACGAGTTGATGAGCGAATTTTCAAAGAATAATTTTAACCGATTTGGTAGGTGATTCTAATAGGAAATTTCACGCTGATTCCGAATATACCATATCGTCGCTTAAGATGCAACACGCCCATTTCGACCATTTTCACGAAAATTAGTTTTTGACTGATTCTTATTCGACTTCTCACGTTGCATCGACTGGTTAGCTCAAAATTGCTTCAACTAAACTACAAAATCGAGAAATACTCGGATACCATCCCACCCCCATCGACCTCAATACCTGAATTATTTATTAGGACAACACCCCATATCAACCTAAATTTCCTATTTCTTTAATTTATACTATTTTTCAGTATTGACGACTACCGGAAGGCAAGAAGTGACTGAATAACGGGAAACAAAGGGACAGGTGATCAAAAACTGGATTCAGTTTTTTTCCTCCTCCTGAAAAATTGGGATTTGGTTCATAGGACGTGTTGCTTCTTAAGCGACGATATGTTCCTCTGTAATAAAAAAGCTTTCTGGCACCAATCCAAATACACCAAAAAGATTTGTGCCTATCGGTTGATCCAGCCAGGTTCTATTGGTATTTCAAAATTAATAGACATTGCAGGGCCTTCAAATTGTCAAAAATAACACTAATATTATCTTGAACTACGTTGCTCAATAAAGCATCAAGGTTTCTTGATAGTCCAGGCATATTACTGCAGAACAGGGGGCATTCGTCCAATATAGATGGTGAGCAGTTAGCACATTCCCGATTCCCACACGAAGTACTCTGAACGTTCGCCTTTTAGGTGAGTCTGGTTCTGGTGTGACCGATCCGGAGACGTGTGAGAATAAGTTCTTCTCTCCATGAATGAACTATGGATCCATCTGGGTGTTTCCTTGTCCAACTGGATGATGTCCAGGAAGAGACCGTCTTCTTTCTAGAGCCACAAACTGCCATTGGGCAAAAATAGCCGTGCTCGATTCAAAAGGTTCATTATTGAAAAGAATAAACCAAAAACTACACAGTTATCTAACGAGAAAACCACTACAGCAGCACAAAACCACGAAGAAATACAGCCAAGTTGGCAACAAGAGGGACACGTTCCAAATGAATTTCTCTACTGGGGAAGGTGGTTATTGAAAACGCTTGCATACGAGCCTGCAACACAATGAGACATTTTCCTGTCATCCCCCCCCCCCCCCCCCCCCCCCCCCCCAGGAAAATGTCGCCGTTTGTCAATCGAAGACATTTTCATGTCTCCATTATATACCTCTTATAAACACAGAAAACAAAAATAAAATAATGAGCATCCAATGGGGGCAAATGTACTGGGATTGGCGGATATGTCATGCGCATTGCGCATATCTCAGCTTTTCGGAAGGCGACAACTGAGTAAGAGGTATGTATTCTAGTTCTATAAATCGAGAGGTTTCTAACGAATGGTGAACGGTTTTTGTCCGATGACAAATGACGAAGTACTATTCCCCTAGCAACGACTCGGTTGTACGCGGAAATCGTCAGAAACTCATATGGGACCATTTTCGTAACGGTTTTTGAGTTATGTGCCATTATGAAAGACATGAAAATGTCAAAACTAGGGATTGCAGTGGTTTCAAAGTTCGTTAAAATTGAATAATAGGTGTATCCTGTTGAGTGGAGAAACAATGAACGGCGAAGGTGACAATTCGTCTCAGATCAGATCACGAAACTCATTTCATGCTTGTTCTATCGGTTGTGTACTCATAGATCATTCATAGATCAGCTGAGTCGAAAATTGTACTCATGGATCATAATAGACCAGCTGAGTCAAATTATGAGCTCATAGATCATAGACCAGCTGAGTCAAAATATGAGCTCATAATATCATTCATACTTACATAGGCTCAATAAGGCTCAGATCAGCTGAATACAAATTTAACTCATATAGATCCTGCAAAGATCGTTCGGAGATCAGTTCAGTTGAGAATTGAGCTCATTGATCACTAATAAGTAGTTGGTTACACTTATAATTTATACCAAGGTACCTTGAAATCACTACAGCTACCCAAGATTTTGTTTTCAAAGGGTACTTTATCCACTTTGTTTCATTTCAAAAAGTACCTACTTACCTTTTGCATCCTAAATTCTGAAATCAAATATCTGCCCGAGTTGTTTGAAACAACGAATTAGGTAACATACCTTTTTTTACCAAGTCTTTAATTAAAATTGAAAATTCAAGTGGGTAGATATATAGAAATTTATTTAGCTGAATGCTAGTTTTTCAGGTCTCAACGCTTTTCATCGCTTTCTCACATCATTTTCACCAAAACGAATTTAGTAGGTACTTTCTGGGAAAAAACTTCTTAACTGTGTTTCCAATTTACTCCCCACATTAATTTGCCCATCAATTTGATAAAATGAAACTCATTCTTACTTGAAACTACAGAATACAATATTCATAGATTATCCTCCCGGGGATAGGTTAGTAAACTAACACAGCGCCTCAGGCAACGCTTATAATGTTACTACCTATTCGTAGATCGTACGGCCTTTTTCTCACAATGTACATTCTCTTTACGACCGCTAAAATATATTTCTTGTGCCCAAGTGCCTTCAGATTCTTATCTCAGTCTGTTGGGCTAATTACGTGAAAGGTAAACTGCCCCATTGTTGCCCCTCAGGTCTCGCGTACCTTCTGGCAAAATTCTTGACCCATTTCGGAAACGTACATATAATGAGAATATTAATAATATTATGTATTAAGTTAATAAAGAATTAGGAATAATATTACTATACTCGTAGAATAGTAACTTAATCTGGAGCAATTTTCACTGCAATGTGATTCAGACATCTTTTGTAAGCGGTCATATCTTTCCGTTTTCACATTCCTTACTCTTGATCCCACGGGTTAAAGGAAAGTACTTACTTATTGCAATAATCTTGAAAGTAGATTTCTGGGGCTCAGATAGAAAATGGATTTATACTCAAGCTGGAATCGATAAATTATAAAATTATGAGTTTCAGACAGATTTACACGATTGCGATAGAGGTTTCTAAAAAAATCATTTCCCGTTTCGAGGATCCAATCTCATCATACAAAAAGAAGCAGGAATATCAGCTTTTATCCTCAATTATTGGCTCTTTTTACCTGTTATCGAATGAGAAAAAGTAGGCAGGCAACGTCCTTTCTAGCCAAAATGACTCAACCGACTTTCATGAAATTCATATGAGAAATATCCATTACCTACTCCACATCTCCAGGGGGAGAGAAATACTCCAAGGGATATACTTAAGTATCAGTAAAACATCGAGAAATAGCAATTTTCGGATCCTTACACAGCAAGGCTCATCAATAAATCTTTTATAATATAAATACCTAATTATTACCTATTGACGTTTCAATTTTTGCGAAAGTGTTTATTCTTCAGATGTATTTTTCAATTGGCTGAAATGACTCCTCTGGTTTACCACTTATAAAGTAGAGAGTGAAAATAAACAATACTGACACTAGAATAACTATTCGTGTCTTTAAGACCCATAACACCTATGAGCACCTTTTTATGAAGGAACCCATCAAGTTTAACCGTTTTGTATATGGTTTGAGAAATATCAGCATGTTCCTCATTCGCAATACAAATTGTTCTAGAATTGAACCCTCAAAATCCTATATAATCGTGAGTCCCGCCTCCTTCAGGGACCGTGATATTAAGTTAACAGGCCCTTGAATAAGAAGAGAAAGTTTACGAGGATAGTGAGGTTGATGAAGACCCAAACCCACCTTCAACTATACGGTGCAAATGATGGCGGGAAACCAGTTTATAAGTCCTACGGTATACAAATAAAAGACTTTAATTTTCCAGATTTGGCTGTTGAACTTGACAGGTATTACCCATCTGCCTTGATTTTGTAGGTACACATTTGATAATCCATTCAATCCAGCTTGATTCCATTCAATAGTCTAATATCCGAACGCGATTGCGGGCGTCCGAAAATAACCCCAGTTCATTCATCAATACCCCTACCACCATCGAACTCGGGTATATTTTGGTTTCGTTTGCACTTGAAATAGCCCTCAGCCATAAGGCGGATTGTTTCCTTTCTGCTTCTCCAGAGGCCGCTGACGTTTCAGGTTCAACTTGAACGCAAGAGGCAACACAATACCTCGTTTTCTGTGCTCTTAGCTGAAATATGGTTCTGAGAACAGAGGGTTACGCAACCGGGGAAAAATAACCCATTCTACCGTTTGCTTCAGAGGAAAAATACGTCTTGATTACCTAGAGAAGATTCTCGTATTTTCAAGTTTCAATTGGAGGCACTTTTGTGGTGGACTACATCAAGTCCATCGGAATCATCACAGTGTCACTAGACATAGCAACAGTACCGCCTGGTAGCTAGTATTAGCCATCTTCCGTAGACATAAAGGTCAAGGGACACAGGTTAGGTTTCGAATTAGTTGATTTAGTTTAGGTTCCATGTGTGTTGATAATGCAATTTTTTAGATATATTCCAGCGTCAGATATCGTCTGGAATGTCTCATACTTATACATATACGAGTACATAGTAGGGTGGTTTTTATCGACCGTTGATGTATACCTTGCAACAAAAGCTGTAGTTTTTATCGAGATGTTGTCAGAAATAAGTCGTCTTTTGCTGCAAGACATTAGATACACATTATGCAAATGAAAATTTGAAATGCATAATATGAATGATGCATATGAAAATGTTGAAATTCAGGAATCGTTTTAGAATGGTCTGAAACGGATTTCGATTAAGATAATTTTCAAAAATGTGCATTACTTACATTTTCAAGCCATTGTCATTACTTAACTTTCTCCGGAAATTCTCTAAAACTTCGCTAATAGCACATTTGTGACTTTTTCGCCCAAAATCTCTATGGATTTCAATGAAATTCACAGGATTTAATCTTTTAACGGGTAAAAGTCACTTCTGATACTCCTCATCTCCAGGATCAATATCCTGAGGGCCGAAATAAACATTAAACCCCCTAAAAATGGGCATTTCTCGAGTTTCTACGGGTGAGGAAAATAGTGTGAAGCCTCGCATCAAACATTAGTCTTCCAGAGACCGTTTAGTTGAGATACAAACGGCTTTTCCGTCGTACACAAATTATTTTTTCTACCGTCCAACTTTCAAGAGTCGATTTTATCTCTGAAATCGCGATTAGTCATAAGTTCACGAATGAAAATAACAACAGGATATGGTGTGTACAAACCAGGGAAGGCCGATGAAGGTTTATTTTGACACTGAAAAGTTATTCTTTGTTTTTAGTGAATTTTCGAAGAAAATTCAGCTTGTGCAATGGCTTCAAGATTTTTAATAATGCAAAAATTTGAGAATATCTCCATGGAAATCTGTTTCAGACCATCCTAAAACGATTCCGGAACTTTTACACTTTTCATATAATTATATGTGTGTGTGTTTGTGTGTGTCTCACTCCAGACGATATCTGACCCTGGAATCTAAAAAATAAAAAAAATTTTAAAATGTCAACAATAACAAAAGGAAAGATGAGTTCGATGGCCAGAATTTTTGGAGTATTCCAAGGGGTCAAAATTAGCAAAATAAGGGTAAAAAAAAAAATGTTTTTTGAGGTTTTTGGTGTAAATTACAGTCTGAAACATTGGAACATATATTATGTGTATTGGGAATCAGCGCAAAATTTCCTTTAAGAATCAGCCACAAAATCGGTTAAAATAATTCTTTGAACATTCGCTCATAAATGGGAGGCATGAATGTAACTTTTTGTTTTCATGAGAGAGAAGGGTTTCCTGGTACGAAGTTGGATACTTAGTCATAATTTATTATTATAGTTGAATGTCCTCTGGAAATAAACTTAGGCAGGTTGCCTGGATTTCCTAGGTTAAATCAAGGTCAAATATGTTATCGGAGAAGCCAACTCTCGCACAGTGGCAAATAATACGATTTTTGCGAACTAAGTTATTTAGTGGACCATTTTTATCGTAAATTTTGCGGTGATTCTGAATATACCTTATTTATGTCCCAATACCTTATCTAACCTTTAGGTGCCTAGTCTTCAAACATCTAAAAAAAAAAATCCCCGTTTTTATTATTAGAACCGTCCAAAAGTTTTTGTTTAAAAGAAAAGTATTTGACTAGGTATAAAATTTTGCATCAAATTAAACTAACGCCATCTCACTAACACTATAATTTTCTTTGTAGTTTTTCAAAGTTTCCCATGTTCACGACTTTTTGGAAACATTTTTACTTTCAGAAAACTTTGAAAAATCACCAAAAATCATAGCTACGGTGTTAGTGGGCTGGCGTTGGTCTTATTCGACGCAGAATGAGATAATCTACAGCTCCACTTTTATACAAGCACAAATAAATGAAATATCAATAAAATAAATATCAATGACCAAAAACATGAATTTCCAGGGTTTTTTGATGATTAGGAAGCTAAATGGCTTGTATGGAAGCTTGCTGATAATTTTTCAGAAATGTTGCTACTCAATCATTCAATTTTAAAACATTCAAGATAGAGTTTGGGGAGATATTCTAGTAGTTAGAGATTTTAGTTGCTGTGGATGCTACTATCCTCTCTACTTGTAACGTTTGAAAATGGGTCCATGATATTTCGCTCTAGTCTGATTCACATCAGGCACCCGATTGTCATCAACGTCGCGGATGCGAGGATACCCGAATAATAGGAAGCAAGGCTGTACTGAGAGACCGAGTTTCATCGTGATGACTTCCGGAAAACATTGTTTCCTACATTTTATGTGAAGTCGTATAAATTGAACAACGCAATACCGTATTGATATGAAAAATGCTGCGAATTGCGCGTAAAGGTTTATTATTTTTCGTATAAGTAATATATTGATTACCCTCCTGCATAAATATATCATCGTTCTGTGGTTGAAAAAAATCGATCTACAATATGGCGTGTCCTTCACAATTATATTACTTCCGTGCAAGGAGTACCTATCACTAGTTCAATTGACTTGAACGAAGTTGAAATCTTGGTGGTGATTGTTGATGTAATTTAACACCCACTTTCTCGAAAAGGGGGACAAAGACGCTTCAAAGCCTTCATAAATACCTACAATACCAGTCCACCGGATCATCCAAATCCAAGTGTATTATTGACAAAAACCTTTAATGACACACAAGATAAAAAGTTAATATTAGTATTTCCAAGAATGAAGCCAGTTCTCCTTCTTCCTCATATATTTTATAGGGTTCTCACATGCATGATACAGTTCAATTAGCTTGTAGGTACAGTTTCGGAGATGTTTGAAACTGACCTCATGAATGTAGAAATACGATCGCGTGAAATCGGTGGTATTTGAATGGAGATTTGGTTGGTGGGTATATAACTAATCATCGACTGTCAATCCGCCCAAAGTTTCTTCGTACTTACTTAATTTTAAAGGTTCATTATTGAACTAGAATTAGGTACAATGATTCGGAATAAAAAGGAATTTCAACTACACGAACGCAAAGGTACCTACCCTGTACCCTGTCCTCTAACTTCCGCCCCTGAGGTACTTAGGTACTACCTTACTGAGGTACTTACCTACTTATTTTGTGATGATTTGCAGCGTTTAACTTGTTTCAGTTATTCGTTCCATAAGAATTCTTATAGTAATGGGTGGAGGCATTTCAGTTAAATCTGGCACCCCTAATTGTGACGTATCCCGCGGGGTTCCTGAAAAACTTGTATGTACTATAAAAAACGTGTGGCAGCAGTTTTATAGTAGCGGATTTGGAAACCCAAATAGCGAAGCTACATCAGGCTGAAAGTTGTATCATCTAGGCTGCTGGCTGCTGTTCACTAGATAGCCTATACGTGTTATCAAATTGGTACCAACGCATAGAATGTCCTAAATCTGGGAAGACTCGAGGCGTGGAAGACGAGGTCCATTTCGTCCGGACCTGAAAGGCGATTATGGTCGAACCCTGTAACTAATGAGGGAGCGAGAGGATGTGTGTTGGGGCGGCATAGGAGAACAATTGACTCTTAAAGAACTCGTCTCGTTTGATGAATAGTTTCACTCGAACAGCCTTTTGTTGATGAGGTGTCGACACCCGGCTGGTCTGAAGCCCGAGTTGGGCGGTTGTGCACCGGAAAATGGTGGTCATTTGTAACAAATGTGGCGTAGGAGTAAGGAATCTAAGGAATCTAGAGGCTTCAACTTTCAAAAGCGAAGTAAGATTAACATAAAGAGATCAATTTGTTGACTCTGTTTCTTATGCAATATATTTAGGTATATACAGGGTGAGCACACTTGAGGTTTTACTTCAGTAGTCGATTCTAATACAACTAATTTCCCTACAAGAAGTTCTTCTTATAGTTTTTTTTTTCAACCCCCTTATTTCTTGAGTATTTTAATGTTTAAGATATAATGTTCGTGATTTCGACGTTATACCACTAAAATACCATAACTACCTCATATACAGTGTAAATTCAATTAGTGCACCAAAATTGAAAATTACTACTCCGTTTGAAAGCTGAGATTCTGGGGAAGTTTTCCCCGAAAAATGTCTCTCAAAAACACTATGAAATAAGGGTCTAAAAACGGATCGAAAAAAGTGAAGTTTCGGAAAATTATCAAACTTTTCACTTTGAGATCAGATCTGCTCATTAGTTTGTCATTAGGAAGATGGGAAATGTGACGCCTTTTTTTTTACATTTACACAGTAAATTGAGGCAGATATGGTAATTTTAGTGGTATAACGTCAAAACCACGCATCTTGAAAATTAAAATACTCGAGAAAATTAGGTGGTTAAAAAAATCTCTAGAGAGAACGTTTTGTTGGAAATTAGTTGCAGAATCGATTCCTGAAGTTTGTTAAACCTTAAGTGTGTTCACCCTGTATGCGTATTGCGTACCTGTACACGTCTACTTCAAGCTTTTACGTGAAGGATATATTAGTCGAGAAACCAGTATCATGCTGGATTCTACGCGGAAAATACTTAAAGAAAAACACATTCAATGAACAAAATCTTGACATTTGGGTTTTTTAGGGGTTTTAGCCATCTCTGAATCGCTGTGCGGCTTCCTACTGTAACGAAGGTAGTTCGTGGTGCATAATACTCGTTGACGTAGAGGACCACTGCTATGACGAATGGTGTATACAATAAATCGTAATGGTGTTGGTTTTGTTAAATCAGCTTTCCTCGTTCACTTTCTCATCAGAAGATTCTGAGCCATCCATGTGACTCAGCATGACCAAAGCAGTATCCGCTACTTGTTGTGTAGTCTCGTTCATTATTACCCTCCCGAGACGAGTCCCGTCAAAAGTTCGCGCCTCAGCCGTTAAATTGAATAACCTCCTTAGTTGTTATGGTCACATCTTTCGAGTTTAGTCGATCGAGGATGATTCACCTGCAAACTCAAAACCCGTTCCTGAATCAACTTCTCCCATCAACTTTCTTTCTGATCCTCTTGGTAACAAGAAACGTTTCAACTTGCTGATAGTGGTCAAGTGCAAACGAATAAAACCATGCACTGGATTCCTCCTCACAGTGCCATCAAAAGTCCATATTTATATCGCCCATGGTACAACTACATTTTGTGAAATGGACTTCAGTGCCTGAAGGTGGTTCAGAAATATCAAACTGTACACGAGGGAACATTGAACCGATTTGATTCGACATTGACACGTTTATTTTTTTAACATTTGGTCTCGAGTAATCCATGGATTACATCACGTCACGGTCTTGGTACTGGGTGGAATTAGTTGTCCGTGCTAATAAGTTTCTTGAATAGCAATCCTGGTGCGGGAAAGCGACATTACTCGTTAGTACAATGCTTTAGCCGGTTAACCAGTGATTCGCACGGGTCCACATTTTTGGTGAACAGGAGTGGAGTTAGATTTAACAAATATCCAGCTGATCTAATTTCCTCACAACTCACTTCAAATGTCACGAGAGGGCTGAAAACCAAATTTCATCACCACTGTATGAACAGGAGAAAAAGTAACTGATTTCGTATGTACCTAGGCAATAATAGCAGACAACCCCTTCATAATCGGTTCAAAAATAGCGACTTGGGGGCTTGAGTATACAACTATATGCTTACACAGCTTTCTGATCTAAGTTATAGAATATTATAGCATTTTCCCACATGTTCAAAGTGTTTTTCACATTGCATTGAAAACATTTTTGTCTAGAGATCCATGGATTACATGACACTGCGTTTTTCAAGTTTGCGCGGTTTGTACTATTGATCCGTATGCCATGAAATCCATATGGGATCAGAAAGCTCCTTTGGTCCATTGCGGGTCGTGGAATTATAGTGGTTCGCAGAAATACGTTATTTTGTGTGTGAGTTGAATTTTCGACTTTTTTCGACGGATTCGTGTTCAGGATGGCCAAAGATGAGGAAATCGGTCGTTTTTACGTAGTAGTGAATATCGTCAATTTATGTAAGTATAGGTAGGTTCTTTGTGAAAGTTGTCTAATATAATTAAGTGCTATAACAAAAACCAGGCCTCGGCCGAGATTCCGATGCCTTGGATTACCTTAAATAATCATCCTGCAGGTATGATCCAAATTATGAACCGATATAAGTATGTTATAATTAAAATCAAAAGCTATATCGGTATTGATACCTATAAATACCTACTCTCATCATCATTTCTCATACTATGCGCAGTTTCTTCGTGGAACCCACGTTGTGGCTCACTCCATCCCCTGCAGGCACCAACGCAATAGGTTGTCGTTCTGCAACGCCTTGTGCAGAACAGTCGTGAGCCCCAACTTCGTGAGCAGTCGTTTCTAGACGGGAAGATCGTCAGAAAAGCGTTAGTGAAAGTGAGGTTCGGAGGTCCCGATCCTTCTTTGTTTAGATGCCTTCGAATCCTGTCGTCTGTGCGTCCTTCGAAAAGACCTTGCAATTAGTTCGAGGAATCCATCTCAACCAGCACCTACAGGGAGTTCCCCGCTCCTATCTATGCCTAATCGCGTTTCGAAGGCCGGGTCTACCACTACACTCCGATTTTGACCTTTTGTGATCATTGGCTTCTTTTGGGCAATAGTGGTGATAGTGGGTTCTTGGAAACTAGATAGGTAGCTCGTATAACCAGAAACTGAAAAGTAATTGTCGCTCAGCCC
>JAEMON010000006.1:3149234-3177039 GCA_030264115.1 Lygus lineolaris | reverse complement strand
GCAGGGCAACGCACTATCAAAATTTCAAATTTTAAATTTTAATTTGATAACAAAATTTGAAATTCTATTCCCTGATGCGCTTTTTAAATATAAGTAACTCGTGTTTACATAAAACCTTGAACATTTGGTTACAGCATACTTACACGAAATAGCAGCACTAAGAGAAAACTTGCTGGAAATATAGCTTAAAACACGAGTTATGGAGAACAATTTTTTTAAGAAAATCCAGGGGATCTGCCATTTACCAACCAGGAGCGCAATTGAAACTCGACCACCCGAGTTGGTTGCGGCTTGGTAATGACCCCTGGTGACTCTGATACTTGCTATACCAGTGTCCAGACCAGCCTTCCAGGCCGCATTCTCGCTGTCTCGCTGAAGGTTCAACTAATGTTACAACCCCTTAAACGGTTTACTTACTGCAGTCTCGATGAAGCACATCCTTTCGGTCTTCGGCTGGAAGATCGAGATCGCCTGAGGCAGTATCGGTACGGAGGCGCTTGCAGGCAACTCGGACGATGGGAGAAGGGGGGTCACCGACCCGAACCTTCGCCTTGGTGCTCACTATCACGCTTCACACGACAAAACACTCAACAAAACAACACCCGTAGGCAGTGCTTGTAAACAGATAGATCGCACGACGCTCGCGCAAGTCCTAAAAGTAGGAACAAAACACAATATCAAAAACTGTTCCAATTCTGAATCATGAATAATGATGATCCAATCAATCAATAGCCCATCAATTTCTATCATTGTTTCTAGTTGCATCCTACACACAATGTAGCCAAATGCCATGCACAACTAGAATCAGTTATAGGAGATGCAGTTGCAATATTCTATGAATTTATGAACATTTTTAACAATTTTTTGAAAGAATTGCTTCCGAGCCTACCGGAGGCAGCGGATGTTTTTTATTTCATGTACATAAAATTAACGGGACACACTTATCCCTTTTTACAACAGAAAAATAAATGAAAAACGCATTCAGCAACAATGAAAAAAACGGCACAAATTACAAGGTATTGTTTGAAATAAATATAAAACGGAGACTATAGAAACCTAACTAACCAAAAAGGAAAAAACACAAACCCCTGATGTGTTGGCATACTGTCCTCAGTAGTCAAGGGCACCACAAAATTCCCAAATAAATGCCTCAAGATCCTCTTGATGGGGTCAGCCGAATCACACCAAACGTCAACCAGGTGGGCAACGGTGTTCATTGATATCTGCAGCCTAACAAGGGATGAATTTGCACCGTACCTAGTTTGTTTTAACTCTCGGGATTGGAAAAAAATGTTTGCCCTCCAAAATTGATATTTCCACTCGCGTTTTTCTTTTCAGAACTTCCTGGACGGATCGGGTTCCGTGTGGGTCTGTCCATCCGCAATTCCTTGTTACACAAATATCTTCCAGAGTTTTCATCCGACTTTGTTAATTTTAATTAATTTGAAGTATGTTGATCGTAGAGTATCAAAGTAGTGATGGAATTGTTGAGGGTCGATCAATGAAAGAAGTGGGTGCCAACGTTTCGGAGAATTAATTCCCCATCTTCAGGGCCTTTAAAATCGAATGAAAATTGATAACAATATTGATATTTGAACAATGTGAATGACACTTAAAGTAACTTACTTTAAGTAACTTACTTAAGTAACGTAACTAGTAAAGTAACGGTACTTTAGCATTATACGGGCGCCACTTATATACAGCGCGCTGCGGCGGTTAGGTTAGGTTATTATTTAGGTTATATTATAGGTTATATTATTTAGGTTATTAGTTAGGTTATATATATTTATTAAAGTGTGTTTGGTATAAATATGTGTTTTTTTAATTGATTTCCGGTACCAAAAATCCTAAAAATGTAGTGGCGCCCGTATGAAGCGAAAGTACCAAAGTAACTAACTTAAAGTAACTTACTTTAAGTGTCAATCACATCGTTCAAATATCAATATTGTTATCAATTTTTATTCGATTTTAAAGGCCCTGAAGATGGGGAAATAAATTCTCCGAAACGTTGGCACCCACTTCTTTCATTGATCGACCCTCAACAATTCCATCACTACTTTGTTAATTTTAAGGGATTAGGTATGCGGGTAGTGCCCCTTGAGATTCCATATGCATTTCATCATGACTGAATCAACGGTACGCTCTACGTATGCGCTAACTTGAAATTCTTCATACAGGCGTAACTAACTTACACCGTATTTATTCAATTTCGCTCAATTTTTTAGGAAATAAGCGGGCAAGGCCCTTTTAGGTACCATATGAATTTCATCATGATTGAATTAGCGGCAGACTCTGCGCATGCGCTAACGTGGCGTTCACTAAATTTCGTGGCGTTTTTTCTATTTCTTTCTCTACTATTTATATTTCCACTTATCTTAGCATCTTAGGGATATAGTACAATGGTTCTTCAACAATAAACAAAATCTTAGTGACATTAGCTTCTTCGTATTCAATGATTTTATAAGAAGTACTGCACGACCGTGATGATGTTTCTAAACTGACAAACACCAGCATGATCAAGAATTTCTTCACTTTTCTGTGAAGGAACAAAGAAGCTTGAGGATGCTGAGGATTCCTCATTAACTCGGCTTTTTTTCACGTTGTTTCAAACGCGTCCCCTAACCTAAAATCATTTAATGTTAGATTGTTAGGTAATTTTATTCCTAGTTATTGAATGTTAGGTGTAATCTTTGGCAGACGGTTGACTAATATTACTGCAAGTAACCTACTTACTCCTCGAAAGTTGGACATGAAACGCCTCAGGTTTTCGTTGGAAATGTTCCACAAGAAAGTAGAGAGGTCAAGAGGCGATGGAGATGAGAGCGACACATCTCGCCCGGAAGTTGTGGCCAACTCGTCATTCCCGTTATAAACCTGTTGGGGTAAACACTGACTTCCACAACATGCGATCTACTCGCTAGGTGTGTGGGTAGGACGCGACTGCGCTTGAGGGGCTCATTTCTTAACGTATATTACGATGAAGAAGTCAGGTGTCCGTTCAGAAGTTATCACGCAAACAATGCTCCTTTGATATATCCGAGGAATAGTGTCATGTGTCTGTTTAGGTTCAATTTTTTTGCAAACAGCTACTCCGATTTCGACGAGGTTTTTCACGAAATGGAGGTAACGTTCCCAGGCCATATATCAGTCTTGAAGGACTGTCGTTCCCCGAAGAACGGAGAGTATCTATACTAGTAGATACATAAAATACATTAGTAGACAGTTACACACATCTTCTTCTTTTTTCTGAGAACGACAGCTTTAAGACCAGGGTAAATCAAAGATCTCTTCTCTTCACTGTGTATTGAGCGTTGGGGGAACTATGTACGTGTATAACTAAGAACTACATGATCCAAGGGCGGTTTTAGGGTGAATTTTTTTAGGCCCGGCCTCATGTACCCTGATAATCTACACTGCTACTGGCATTTCTGGCCTCCAACGAGGCCCATAATCAGGAGTGATCAGTCATTAAAATGATTCGAAATACAAGTTGTATATAATAGGCTGAATCCTTACCAAATTTTAAAAAAACTAGATATATGCAGCTGATCAATGCCATTAACGAAATTAAAAAGTAACAGAAGAAGGTACTACCATCATCATTATCGTTTGTTGTATACAAAAGACGTATTTTTTTTGTATACATATTATGTTTTGTACTGTATATTTTTGTGTGAAAAAACTGTATTGAATTGAATTATCAGATCCCCCAGAGGCGCCCCTGACATGATCATGTGTCCTATTATTTTTATCAAATGATTGAAAGTTTAAAACCATAAAGAAGCTTGACTAACTAATATTTATGTATTGATTAATGTCTTGTAGGTATGTTTTTAAATGTCCTCCAAACGAATGGTGTTAGGAAATTCACATTCCTATCTGTAAAGAATTAATTTTAAGTATGTTGATCGTAGAGTTTCAATTCCATCACTACTTCTGTAAAGAATAATATTTATATAATAATGTATTATTATAATATATTTAATCATCATATTAGCGAATTTTCGAAGAAAATGAAGCTATTGCAATGGCTTAAAAATTTAAATGATGCAAATTTTTGACGATATCCGCCCGAGGGATCGAGATAAAAAATCCAAAAAAATTTTAAAATGTCGATAATATCAAAGTAAGGATGAGTTCATTGGTCAGAATTTTCGGAGTACTCCAAGGGGTCAAATTTTGAAAATTTAGAGTAAAAAATCGCTAAAAAACGTATTTTTTGAGGTTTTTGGTGTGAATTGCTATCTTAAACATAGGAACATAATGGTATATTCGGAATCAGCGTGAAATTTCGTATAATAGTCACCCACAAAATCGGTTAAAATTATTCTTTGAAAATTAGCTCACCCACTCATGCTGCATGAATGGAACTTTTTTTTAAACTTACTTTGGCCAAGGTAGAATCTGATAGTTGACTGAAAAATGAATGGACGAAAACCCATCAACTATAACCTACCTATAACTACTAGTAGATGAGTCGAACACTGGATGATGGGGCTCTGACTAAAAAGATAAAAGTACCAACTAGAACTTTAGAGACGAGTGAACGCACGGTGATCTGAGGGGAGCGGTGGCTTATCTGTACCTGACTGAAAAAGATATGGGTTTGGCAGTGACCCTTCTCACATGATATATTGTAGGCCAAGGCGCCGACGGACCTTGGGAGCTTGCTCTTTTGAACTAGGAAAAAGTTCCCTTTGACGCAAGCTTTGAGACCCCCTACACTTGAAAAAGTTAACAACAGCATTAGTTCATAGTTCGAATGACTAACGAGGCAAAAGTACATACATAGCAACTTCCAACTTACTTAATGGCTCCACTTTTTAGGACGTCTCTAACTATAGTGAGTGTGGTCCTAGTTTTTCGATGTAGGGGAGGACAACACCCAACCGAGAAAAAAAACGTCTGGCAAGTTGGGTGTGGCACATAGCTTCCTCGTATCCATAACATGATTTTATATATACATAACGTATACATATACAAATCAAAGGGATTATTAGTACCTGCACAATCCCTGAAAATGACATCAAAATCGGATGAAAATTGTCGAAGTTATGAGAGTTTCACGTTTGTACATGCGCAGTGGGCACTACTGATCCGATAATGATGAAACTCATAGGGCATTATCGAATCTCCAATCCTCAAGTTTCCTCCAAATTTGAGCGGAATTGGAAAATTGGGTCGCGAGAAATTGATGTTTCAAGGATTTCATGTTTACGCATGCGCAGAGGCTACTGTCGGGTGGCTGGTAATGAATTTCACAGGGGATCATCTGGGGGCTAACCCGCGTAATC
Source organism: Lygus lineolaris (assembly GCA_030264115.1). Taxonomy (NCBI): domain Eukaryota; kingdom Metazoa; phylum Arthropoda; class Insecta; order Hemiptera; family Miridae; genus Lygus; species Lygus lineolaris. Next base: position 3,171,745 of record JAEMON010000006.1, on the reverse strand, counting down.
CCTGAAAATTTCATCAAAATCGGATGAAAAGTGTTAGAGTTATACGTGTTGCAAGGATTCCAAGCGCGTGCGCTGTCGATACCGCTGTTCTGATCTTGATGATTCTCGTAGGGTACCATCAAATCTCCGATCTTCAACTGCCCTCCAAATTTGAGCGAAATCGGATCATTAGGTCACGAGAAATTGATGTTTCGAGTATTTCATGTTTACGCACGCGCAGAGGCTTATACAGTGGTAAAATTATTGAATTGCCGAAGAAATTACACATTATTGGCGGATTATAATTGAATAAAATCTATAGGTACGCCCCAAGTGCTGCGGAAAGAGCGCTTTATCCTTCCCGAAGAAGGCTGTCTCAGGTCGAGCACGTAATACTTGACAAAAAGAGGGACTCGAAAAACTCAATGTGAAAAAGAAGAAAAATGAAAAAGAAAAAAAACGTAAAAAATATATACCTAGGCTTGGGGCTGCGGTGCTGTATATAAAGGGAACAATGAGTTGGTACTCGAGCCCGTCGTTGAGACTCAGGATCCTGAAGAATGTGGAGGGACACTGAGTCACCCATCGCGAGCCGTTGGGGCGTCCTATTAGGCGCAAAAAGAACGGAAAAAAGAAGATCTTCGTAGACCAACTTGTCAATCGCTGCTGAGTCATGAAAAAGCAACTTTCAGTGCAGTTTTCAACGAGCACCACTTCGGTAAAGGAATCATGATGGGGAGGAAGTTGATGTTTCTTGGATCATGAAAACATCTGGTGCGAGGCTTCACACTACTTTCCTTGCCCGTAGAAACTTGGAAACAGGCTATTTTTACGGGATTTACAACTTATTTCATGATATTTTTGTGGAGATGAGGGGTATTGGAACTTGTTTTTACATGAAAGAAGAGTAAGTCCTGTGAATTTCGTCAAATCGTTAGAGCATTTTGGGAGAAAAGCTAAAATACTCTGCTAAGTGGAAATGGCACGTAGCTTCCCCGCGTCCAAGATAATTTGAACGACATCGGATTAAAACTGTGGTTATTAGGGCAGTGACAACGAAATTTAGTGAATTCAAAGTTAGCGCATGCTCAGAATCTGCCACTGATTCAATCATGATAAAATTCATATGGGATCTCCCAACATTATTCGTATTACCTAAACATGTAGACGAAATTGAATCAAAACTTTGTAAGTTATGCCTCTTATGTCAACAATGACTAACGAGAATAAACTCTTGGCAGTTAGTTCGACAAGTTCTGAAACGAAAAAAGCGAGTGGACATTTCAATTTTGGAGGACAACAATTTCGCGATCCCTAAAGGGAAAACAAAGCTTCCGCTACCTTCGATAGACTAGGAAGCAAAATGTGTTTAAAACGACATTTTCACCTGTTTTGCTCAGTTTCTCCCCCTAATAACAATTAACCTGGAGGGCTGACATTTTTAGTGCCTCATCCTCATAAGTGTAGGAACCAATCCTCGAAATCGGAATTTTTTCATCACAATCGTATCCATACACATACGGACTTACATACTCTTCTCCGAAACATAGATAAAGTTGGTCAGATGTCAGACCCTTGGTGTTTTCAGAAATTGGGTTTTCTGCTGATTGCAATACTTTCTTTCACCTTTTTCTGGTGGGCTAAGGAAAGTAAAAATATTGTTAACCCTCTCAAAATTACGTGTTTTACGTTTCTAGAATCCGAAACTATAACAAGCAAGTTTCGTAAACTATATGTTTGATCTCTTTAAATGGAACAACCTTTTGTTTCTTTGAAGTTTTTTCTTCCAACGATAACAACTGCTGGCACGAGATGCGCAGTCGTTAAATATTTAACTTCTCAGGCAACACGCAAGTCTCATTAAACTGCGGACGAAAATGGCAAGATACCGTTTGGTTTGAGTGATAAAATTCGGAAAGATGATTAAGAATGTCTGGTTGTTGGGTTTTCGTGCAAACGTGCTAAGTATGAAACGCCTCCAACAGTGGGCCATCTCCTGTTTTTTTATGGCTACAGTACCTACCTCACAAAATAATAATTTCTTACTGTAAATGTATGGGTGTATACCTACCTATTTACCATCCACGCAACATATAACATACCAGTAGCATTCGCAGTATTCCAACATCGCGGAACACTTCATCAAAGCTTTCTGCGGTATCACTGGGACAACATACTCGTAGGTGTACATGAATTGTCAACATAATTGAATGATTATAATTCATGTATGACATCTAAGTCCCAAAAATGATGAGAACAACTCATCAATTTGGAAAAGAGGGTATGAGTATACACGATGAAGGTATCCTCTAATCATTAAGTAGGTATAGGTGGTTACCATGGGGTACCTAAACCAACTCAATGATTACAGAATACCTTCGTCGTGGACTCATGCCCCCTTTTCCAAATCGATGAGTTGTTCTTATAATTTTGTTTGTTCATTTGTTGTATGTTGGAGGGATCTCTAATATTTCTGTACCTACATTGCTTCCACCCATTCGGGTTCACAATTCATGCATGAGTACACGATGAAGGTATTCTCTAACCATTGTACAAAGGTATAGGTGCTAAATCGATTCAATTATTAGAGAATACCTTCGTCGTGGACTCATGCCCTCTTTTTGTTCTTATCATTTTTGTATGTAGAAGGCATCTTTAATATTTCTGTACCTAAGTTCTACGTTGCTTCCAACCAGTTGTTTTGTTCACAATTCACATTCGCATTTCACGTCGTAGATGCATAGTAGTAGATACGTACAGCGGTTTCCGTTCACTTTAAACTTCACAGCTCTATTCACGTTCACAGTTTGTTATTGTTTGATAATTGAAAGATAATGAATGAATCTGATTTTGAAATATTTATTCTCATTCCCTATACCTAGGTAAGTAGGTACATAATTTGATCCAGAATTTGTGTTATGCGTTGTAGTACAAATGGAATGGAATTTATTAAAACTCTCAAAAACATCTGCCAAGTTGGGTGGGCAGTATAGCTTCCTCACTTGTAATATGGACGTGTAGAATCAGTTAGTGAACATTTCAGGGGAATTGGTCGAATAGTTCCGGAATCATCTCTATGACAACAGATTTAAAGTTTGCGCTTGCGCAGTGACAATTATTGATGCAATCGTGACGAAATTATTAGGTGACTCTCTTGGAGTCAGTCCACAGCTACCCTCCAAATTCAAGCGAAGTAGGTCAATTAGGAATTGAGATACCGAGGTTTCACGAAATTCATGATTGCGCATGCGCTCACGCTACTAATCGTCCGATGGGGATGAAATTCATTGGGGACCGCCACGGGGCTAACCCGAACAATCCCTGAAATTTTCATCAAAGTCGGACCAAAACTTGTTCTATAACTTAGTTTTGAATGGGAAAAGGAATTGACCAGAAACATAGAGACACGGAACCAAAATTGTTCAGAAAGCTCTAGAACCTAAAAAGCAAGTGGAAATTTTGATTTTGGAGGACACAGCTTTATTTTTATTTTTCGCACGAATACATAGTGAGGAGGCAAAAGGGTGATGGTAACAATATTAAATATTATTACTTATGAATGTGAATTAATTCACATTCCCATTCACAAACCAAGCATGTCGTGAATTAATTCACAACCTTATTAATAAATTAAAATTTGCCCAACTCTGCTGACCGGATATCAGGTTTTCTAATCTCACTTGATTTAGCATCACCAATCAGATCAGTACAAATATGTAATTATATTGTTTCAGGTATGTGAAGAGGTGGCTAGGAAGAAAGCTGACTACCAAAAACACCTTGAATTCTACCGCCTCATGAGGTCAAGGTTTGAAGAATACTACGTTAAATGTAAGTTTTTTTGTCTCTCATTGCATTAATTCCCAGTGTATGTACTCACGAGAGATTGATCAAATTTGGAGAGGATTTAACCACTTGTTAGCTTATCTGTGATAGATAATGTAGGCAGGTTGTCGCACGAGTTTTACTACACTCACTGTTCTCCAGTGCGATGATGTTTATAGTTTCACTGCTTATATCCTATTGTATTGCAAAAACAGAACCCTTTCAGCGAACTTTCGAAGAAAATTAAGCTATTGAAATGGCTCTGAAATTTTTGGTATGCACTGCTAATTTTTGGTATGCTACATTTTCTCCATGGAAATCCGTTTCAGACCATTCTAAAACGATTCCCGAAGTTTAACACTTTTCAATATGTGTGTGTGTGTGTCACTCCAGACGAGATCTGACCCTGTAATCGAGTTAAAAAACCCAACCAAATTTCAAAATGTCAATGATATCAAAAGAGAAGATGAGTTCGTTGGCCAGAACTTGTGGAGAACTCCAAGGAACCAAATTTTGAACATTCAGTCAAAAATCATTTTTTTTAAAAGTGGTTTTTGAGGTTTTTGGTGTAAATTACCTACTATCTTAAACATAGGAACGTACAGCATGTTCGGAATCAGCGTGAAATTTCCCATAAGAATCACCCACCAAATCGGTTATGACTCTTGAAAATTCGCTCATCAACTCATGCTGCATGAATTGAACTTTTTGTGAGTTTTGCTTGTAGTTCTTCACTCTAAAATTCAAGTGACCATGAAATTTCATGTATCTTCAAATCGAACCGGATCGTCTGCCAAGTTTGATTGGCATTATAGTTTCCTCATGAATACGTTAGTTATTGCATTTTCCCATATATTTAAACCTTTTTTCACATTGAATTTAAACTATTTCATCTTGAATTGAACTTTTTCACTTTGACTTAAACCTTCCAATATTTCATAGGTACGTGAAAAAGGTTTTATTCAATGTGAAAAAGATTTGAATAGATGAGAAAATGCTATATATACATATATATACCAACCCCAATGTTTTTCTGTTTTTGTTTCTATTAGGAATGATATTCAAGTAGGTATTCTAATACTGTGTGAGTCTAGTTGTTTCTGACAATGAAATGAGTAGTTGTGTAATCCCTAAAATAGTTAAGAGGTACCTATACTAATAGAGATGACCGTATCCTTCGTCGATAGGTACATAGTCGTACATACTTACATACCAAAAAAGTGTTGTTGGGCTCATCCTATAGATAGACAGGTTCATCCATTAAATATTGCATTTCACGCATCTACATTCGAGCTTCCCAAAATATCTGCCTAATTACCTGGTTGTATGTGTGCACCTGTTATACACATCTGCATAGGTTAGAACATAGAGAGTGATGTACGAATGCGCTGATGTGAGTTCATACGCCAAGTTCTTGTGTTTATTTCTGGTTGAGCTGTCATTTCCTCCCTGAAATTCCTAGTTGGTTAGCTATAAGCGCCAAAACTCTTCACATTTACCTAAGCTAATATTGAATTCATAATTTCATTAATGTTGTGGTATAGGTATATCTCACTCTTAATGTACCAGTAGGTACTTACCTATGTACTATTCATCCTCATTGTACACAAAAATGTTTATAGGCAGCGATCGCATTATGGTGGTGGACGTCAAAATTTTCCCATGAGATCACCCAAAACGACTTTTCTTTTCCAGACGGTTCACCAACTGACAAAACCATACCAACGGAACAGCGTAAAGACCCGTTTTGGATTGACAGTGGTACAAAACGCCATAACCTCTTGACTCAAGGTGCAACTTTTTACTCAACTAACACGATTTTAAATGACGAACGATAATAGTTGAGGAGTTACCTAGTCAGCAATGAATCAATTTTTGGATTCCAGCGAGATATGATGACTAACTGGAATACCCAAGTGGTTTGAACGATTTGTAATATTGTGTTCGAATCGTTTTTTATTAACCTATTGAAAGTCTGAAGACAAAAAATTAAGGAAAAGAATCTATGCATTTCATAACTAATTTTTACGTCTTTGAAAAATGGTATTTTTTAAATATTTGCTTAGGTTATTAGTCTCTTGATTTTCACCAGTCACTTGATTAGGTACCTTAATAGGGTTCAATAATCACAAAGAATTTCACCCTCATCGCATCCAACGTACTCAAAGAGCTACCTACCCAGTTTCACTCACATTTGAATAAGTTGTATACAGAAAACTTGAGTCCAAAATATTGAAAAATTTTTGTAAATGGATGTATTTTCGAACCAAGGATTATTATCAAAAATGTTTATAATGAAAATGTCACGGTATATTGGGTATATGCATCTGTTTTTACCGACTAACCGGCTAGTTTACGCCCTATACATTTACTTGGTACATAATTTAATCTATGTAGGTTTTTCCTTGACAATACGCTGGGACTGCACAATACCATAATCACCATCCTTTGTTGTGAACGCACGAGTTGCTTGACATGAAACTCGTGTTTCCCAAATGATTGGCATGGATATATGGCTAGAATAACTACCTACACTTTGTTGTTCTCGAATGCCTCTAATAACCCATGAAATTATAGGTAATTATAGGTTATCATTTCATGAAGAAGTACTGAATTCTCAAAATTTTAGCTGGCCGGGGCGGCAGGAAGTTGGACGATGTGCGTGACAAATATCAGAGGGCTTGCAGGAGGCTGCATCTCGTTCACAACGAATACGTTTTGCTGCTGTCAGAGGCTGAACAAGTGCAGAAAGACGTGAAGACGTCGCTCCTCCCCGCCCTCTTCAGCCACCACCAAAGCAGCCTTCAGTCTTTCATCGTCAACTGGTGAGTCTGCAGTCAGCAGAGTATTCAGGAATCAAAGATTTGTAGAACTTGGTGAATATGGTAGGCAGATTTGGAAACAACGTACTGGGTGGGTAACTCTTCAATTGCAAATTACCTACCTAATAATTAAGTCAACAGTTTCAGTTATTCCGCAATGTTAGTGAATTTTCGAAAGAAAAAGTTATTGCAATGGCTTCTAAATTTAAATAATGAAAAGTCTACAAGGAAATCCGTTTCGGACCGTTCTAAATCGATTCCTAGATGTTAACATTCTTCATATAATATGTGTACAATATTTATGTATTTATATATGATATGTATTTGTCATTCCAGTCGATATCTGACCCTGGAATCAACCTAAGAAATCCACAAACATTTCAAAATGTCAATAATAACAAAAGGAGTAGTTCGACAAAACAAAAGGCAGGATGAGTTCGTTGGCCAGCATTTTGAGAGTACTCCAAGTGGTCAAATTTTGAAAATTAAGGGTCAAAAACCGTGTTTTTTTAGGTTTTAGCGAATTTTTGAAGTAAATGAAGCTATTGCAATGGCTTTGAAATGTTACAAACAAATTTTTGAAAATTTCCTTCATGGAAATTTGTTTCAACCATTCTAAATCGATTCCTGAAATTTACACTTTTTCATATTTATGTATTATATGTTGTATATAAGTGTGTGTAGTTTTCGAAAATTCGCTAATATGGTTTACTTTTTTGTGAAAACGTCGATGTATGTGAAAAGTGAAAGACTAATTTATAGTTTGTTAGTCGGTTCAATAGTATTTTGTTTCCTCATTACCGAAGGTATGAAGCTATATTCGTGCAAGAAATGAAATAACTTTGTGTCCTCCAAAATCAAAACTTCCAGTTGCTTTGTACGTTTCAGAGCTTTCTGAACAATTTTGGTCTGTCTATCTATGGTCCTTGTCCCAGGCAATAGTAAATGAAGGTATGGTCCGAATTTGATGAAATTCTCAGGGATTGTGCGAGTTAGACTCGCGACGGTTCCCTATGAATTTCATCTTCATAGTTCCACTGGTAGAGTGAACGCATGCGAAAATGTGAATTTCCTGGTACCCCAATATCTCAGTTCCTAATTGAACTATCCCGCTGTGATTCGGAGGTTAGTTGGGGGCTGAATTTCGTCACGATTGGATCAGTAATAGTTATTGCGCAAGCTCAAACTTGAAATTTTTGTTGTCATGAGCATAGCTCCGGAACTACTGAACCAATTGCGATGAAATTTTCAGGGATTTCGCGGTTGGACCCTATATTATATAAATCCAAAAGATTTCAAAGTGCCAATAATATCAATAGAATGGATGAGTTCGTTGGCCGGAATTCTTAAATATTCAGAGTCAAAAATCGCTATTTAAAAAAAAATAGTGTTTTCTGAGGTTTTTGGTGTAAGTTACCGTCTTAAACATATGGACATAGTATGTAATATGTACCATATTATGGTACATTCGGAATCAGCCTAAAATTTCGTATAAGAATCGCCCACGAACAAAGGGTCAAAATCATTCTTTGAAAATTCGCTCATCAACTCATGCTGTATGAATGGAACTTTTTTTGCCGCCGGTAAACTTTGGTTCAATACATTCCTCGTAACATTGAATAGGTACCATCGAAAATCCCGCTCTTTCCGCTGTGCCCCTTAGTCTCAATTGTTGGCAATTGTGAAGATCAAAGGTGAAGGTAGTCCCCATCTTATGCCTCCAGCCGTGAATTCTAAATTCTAAATTTTTAGGCTACGCTTTCATGCGATTTGACTCATTTACGTTGCACGTAGATTCATATTGAATTTTCTCATTTTTAATTCCAATTTTCTAATCTTCGCTTTATGTTTCAGGAGAAGTATACTGAAGGAGATCTCGTTACACTGGAATTGTTCCTCTAAACAGTTTATAGATATTTGGAGTAGATCTGAAGCGCTCGTCGAGACTGTGATCGCGGCTAATGAATATTTAGACCTTCAACAAAAACAATTGTACGGTGGCTTTACTCTGCATTTTCAATTTTTTGCTCAAATTTTCAACTCAATTGACGAAACAATAATCCTATTATTGTCATTTCTTTCAGATTAAATGGTACTACGGAAATAACGGACTTCACTTTCGATAACTCCCTGGTGGAGGACACGAGTGGAAAACTTCAAGCGAACACTTTGACGGTGGATAACCTTACTGTCGAGTGGGTCCGAAATAAGATGCTTGAAGTGGAGCCGAGACTGAAAGACTGCCAGGAAAAGCTCAGCAATAAAAACCCGGAACTACAAGACCTTAAGTGAGTAATTAATTGATGCATTTCTTATCTCTGAATGAAATCTTCTGCTAATAAGTAATAGTCACTTAGTTTTTCTGTGTTCTTTCACTCGGAATTTCATCTTCCCCATTTTGACTCAAACTCATATCTGTACCAACTGCAGTGGCGGCTGGTGGTCTATGTTAGGAATGGGGCATAATATATAATTTCCTGAGGGGAGTAGAGTGGATGAGCTTTTCGGTACACATTAAAAATACAGTCAAGTAACTCATTCTGAATTGTGTAGAAGTCCCTTTAAAAATAGTATGTACCTTTCTCTAATTGAGATCTCAAAATTTCATAAGTTTTTTCAGATTTTTCCCCTTTCCCCCCATTATTCTTGGGCGGTAATTAGGTGAATACGCTTTCATATCCAACGAGTGTTCGTTAGAAGCAGTATTACGTTAGAAGCATAGGTATTACGGTTGATGGAAATATCAAGGTTTCATACAATATGAAACATGGAGCTTGTAGTCATGGTGGGGGACACGCGGGTAGGAGAGCGCAGCGATCAAGTCATTGCTACCCAGAGAACCGATGAAAGAATGTTCATCGTTGGCACAAAAAGTGTTTGGTGCGTGTTACTATTCTAGCGCAAACTTTAGTCAAAAACACGATTGTAAAATTCCTGATGATGATCTCGCCTTCCTTGACGGTAATAATGTGAAAATGCCTTCAAGGCGACGAGTGTTCATTACAAGCAATCGGTACCTACGTATTAGATTGATGGGAATATCAAAGTTGTACTACATAAATAATATTTATGTAGTACAACTTTGATATCATAGTACAACTATGAAACAAAGTGGTTCCAGAAATGACAGTCGACGGAGAGGCGACCACAGCTTACCGGTCTTTGCTAATCAGGCACAAACTCCCTTTCTGAACAGTTTCAAATATGAATTGAAAAACGAACATATTGATACAAAACGTTGTGCACCTACCTAAATGTCCCTATAATCGGTAGGCTAGGTGAGGGTGAGGATATTCATTCCTTGGGTGAATAAAGTAATGAAAACAGAGGACAGGCGTATAATATCCTCACCCTCAACCTAACCTACCGAAAAGAATGGCTGCACCAACCAACGTGTCCTAATAATATTGTTGGTTAATGAACCGAGTGAAACCCGGTACAGTAACGAAGAAGTATGATACGTATCTATTTACTGATCAAACCTTCAGGAATATGTGAAACTCTTCGTCGCATCCTTGCATACAGGTAATTCATAAATTGGATTGTAGCTATTATGCTAACGATTTTTCGATCTAGGGAGACTAATTTGAGACTAAATAGTGGAGTAGTTGATCGATATAACTCGCACAATTCTGGCAATTAAGGATTGGAACTGCAGTTGGCTCGATTAGGTTAGCTACTTTTGGAACAGAAAAGCTGCTATCAGGTCAAACTTGGACGGGTTGCTTGTAATGAACATTTGCATTTATTTCGTATCAAATTTCGAAGAAAATTTAGGAAGGTAGGTAATAATTGCAGTGGGTAAAAACTCTCGTTGAATAGAATAGGTATGCATAATAATTCTACATGTTATTTATGTGGCGCCCTGCTCGTTAATTATGGTTTATTATTTTCAATAATTAACCTTTGGAATCGAGCACGGAAAAAATTGTTTAACCCCCTCGAAATTTGATTTGTTACGTTTCAAGATCCTACGTAGAATCCAAAAATCTAATTTTTAAAAATCCGTCCTCCGCGGATAATATACCAATAGGGTCTTTGTAGATGGGTTATCTATACAGAAAATAATAAACCGTTGTGTAATAATTTGCAGCGTTTTTCCATCTGGAGAACTGTGATCTCTCAATGGATCACTCGCAGTTCGCATTATTATCCACGTATTTCAATGATTCAAACTATGATTTATTTTTAATTTAAAACTCTTGTAATTCAAAATCTTTTCAACGTTTTCGAGCGTAGTATTTACGTGGGTCGTCCGAGATGTTATCGATTATTCAAATTTTTGTGATTTATTTTTGCAGTGAGGTAGCTCTAGCTGAGCTCCGGTGTGAAGAAAAGAAACTCACGCGGCAGTACGAAGTAATCAAGAAAGCGCTGACTGAGTTGGGCTGCGAAGAGGCACCCCCTGGCTGTGATATTCCCTTAGACACTTCTCTCGACGGGAGTCAAGATAATAATAGCGTAATTATGTCTTTATAACTATCGTGAATTATTACTTTGATATAGGTAGGCAGGTACCTACTTACTTACTTACTATGAGTTACATAGTTACAACATACAGAGTTCTGTATGCTTGTAATCGGGACATTGTGTCGTGACAAATCAGGAAGTGTTTGAGGAAATTTATGTTTCCGCAAGCATGCTTACCTTTGGTCCGATGGCAATGAAATTCATAGGGAATCGTCTAATAAGCACAATCGCTAAAAATTTCATCAGAACATGACCTTAATTTAGTACAATTTCGCCCGGGAATCAAGGACCGACCAACAGACAGACGCGGAAACAAAATGGTTCATAAACGCCAAAAGCAATGAAATGAAAAAACTTTCAGTCATGCAGCATGAGCCAATTTATTTTCAAAGAATCATTTTACGCGATTTAGTGGATGATTCTTATATCAAATTTTGCTCTGATTCCTAATCTGAATTTTCTTCGAAATTTCGCTAAACCCAGAAGCAGTGAGGAAGCAATATATCCCTCCGAAAATCCCAGATCCTTTCGCCCAAACCTCCCCGCACAAAATTGGTTCAATTCTGTTGATTGGTAGTATTTATATTAGTATAGTATAATATCAATATAGGTATTACTGCTATTAATTACACTGGTAAATAATTTCGGGATTTTCAGATTGACTCTGGATCTGTGAGGAAGCAGTCCCTCCCCTCCCCGCCACCACCGCCTCCGCAATCACAGCCCACGAGTATAGTAGATATCCTAAGAAAACCGTTCAGGCGCAAATCAGTCCCAAGCTCTCCTCTAGGGAGCAGGCATAATGTCAACGTGAGTATCCAAAATATTATTCATGTTCCCAGACGCAGATGAGATGTCATCGTCATAATACTAAATAATGTTTCGAAATTAAGGGACTCAGAGTCCTAAAAATAATTAGTAACGATTACAGACATTTTATAGGGTAAAATAAAACAACTCTGGGCATGCCGTCACGACAGTGATGAAGTAGTCACGTTTACATTGATAGGTACTTACCAAGGAAGTATTTCAAAAAGTCATTGAATCCGTATAAGTGGAGGTCTAAATCAACTAACACCCAGGTTTTCCACCGTTGCTATTAAATTGTAGTATGATAGAAATGAGCTGAAGGTATAATATGCCTGCAGTAGCTATACTTGGGAATTGAATCACTTCACCCTATAGGAACTATATCTCACTGTAGCTAGAGATTTACTTCAAATCGATACTTACAGGGGGAGTGTTGCCATACTATTGCTGCCGAATTGTGAGCTCCCCAATGTGAAGACAGGAAATATAATAAAAGATATAATATAAATATAAATATAATAAAAGATATTTGTACTAATTCTAAGCCTGAAGAAGATTCATCTGTGGTTTTTCTCTGGGGTTTTTTTAGTGGTATAAGTTACTAATTAGTAACTCTAAGATCTTTTCAGAATTTAGATTAATTTTTTGAATATGACTGGCTCTTTACTGTTTCCAGCTGGAGGCACCCTGCCTCTGGCTTGGAGGGGGCTGAATTCACCACTGCGCATGCGCCATTGGCTCCCTCTCCACTTGAAACGGGTGAAGGAGCTACCGGGTGGCCGGGTCTGGAACTAAAAACTTGGGGAAGGGGGAAGGCTTGTCTTTCGCTGCTGTAGGGGTATAGCATATTCGCATGTGTTGCCCTATGGGTGTAGCTATCCGCCATCTTCCGTACCCATCACTTCCTCCTTGTGACACAGGTAGGGTGTCACAGAGGGCAACTCCCAACCTACCTAGTATCAGTCTCCGAAGCAAAGCGTATTTGCATGACTCTCCATAGATTAGGTATGTTCTGTTCATTTGAGTTACTCCCCCACAAAAACCTATCCATCAGCCCTTAAATATGTTCCAACAAATCCAGAAAAACACATATTTTCTGTAATTAGCGAGAATCTCTTTAATAGCCATTTTCGAGTGATGAACTGCTGCTATCCTGTTATTGACCAGCTTCAAGGCCTGTCTTCATTCTATTAGCTCAACATTCATATCCATAGATTAGTTGCCTCTATAGATTCTTTCCAACTGGATTGAAGCACCGTTGTCACGATAATCTTTCTCTGAACAATATGCATTTCCTAATGAAGTTATACGTTGTTCATTGTACGTAAACAGGGAAACACAATGGAATACCATACTAGTTTGGCTAGCTGGTACAACAACTTCAATCAAAGCTGGTCGGCCAAAGATATTTTTCACGATTTGAAATCAAGAGTAGAAAATTCTCTCGACGTACACTTCCATCAGTGGTTCAAAGTGAGAAATCCCAGTGTCCGTCATTATGAGCTTGGAGCACGGAAACTCAGCATTATCAAAATTTTGCGCATGTTTATCAAAGCGGCATTGTATCTAACGAAACGCTAACAACACATAGCAAAATAAGCTCGAAGTACCAATACCCTATATATTTTTGGTCTGTTGACCACTGATAACATAATTATATTACAAAGACTAGGCACTTTGGAACAAAAAACGAAAGTCAAAGTTTTCTTTGAGACAAAGTTAATCCTTCTCAAACTTCTTCTGCCCTAGAGTGGAAAGGTCGATAGACCACAATTGCGTTCTCTTGCTGATTAGGTCAATACAAGATCGAAAAAGACAAAGCAAAGATAACCACTTTTTTCAAATGATTTATTGCGTTGATCAATTCCCTGGCAAAAGCCTCCTGCATTGCAAAGTCACTTTGGAAAGAAAGAGCGAATGCCATAGTTTACTTTGGATGCTTTGCAAAAGCCACAACTTACTTTGGATGCTTTGGCAAATGCACACGGAATTGCTTGTTGCAAGTGGGATGCCCAGTTTGCCAATCCCGCTTTTGAACTGTATGGTTAGATACACTTCAGCAAGACGAAGAAGCCTTGGAACAATGGTAAGATTAATCCTTTCCACTCCAGGACAGCAGTAGTTTGTGAAGGATTAACTTTGTCTCGAAGGAAACATTGAATTTCGCCTTTGTTCCAAAGTAGACTTTGCAAAATCCAAAAGAATTTAAACCTCTCGCTTTAATCTTACCATTGTTCCAAGGCTTCTTCGCCTTGCTGAAGAGCAACCAAACTGTTCAAAAGCAGTTTTGGCAAACTACTGTCCCATTTGCAACAAGCAATTCGGTGTGCATTTGCCAGAGCATGCTTCGTCCAAATAAGTAATAAGCATAATCCGAACAAGCATAGCTTTGTCCAAGCAACTTTGTCTTAGTAAGTTGTGGCATTCGCTCTTTCTTCCAACGTGACTTTGCGATGCAAAAGGCTTTTACCAGAGAATTGATCAATGCAACAAATCATTTGAAGTGGCATCCCACTTGCAACAAGCAATTCAGTGTACATTTGCCAAAGCATCCAAAGTAAGTTGTGGCATTCGCTCTTTCTTCCAACGTGACTTTGCAATGCAGAAGGCTTTTGCCAGGGAATTGATCAATGCAACAAATCATTTGAAAATGTTGTTATCTTTGCCTTGTCTGTTTCGATCTTGTTTTGACCTCATCAGCTATGAACGGAATTTTGGTCTTTCGACCCTTCCTCTCTAGGACAGAAGTAGTTTGTGAAGGAAATTTGTCTCAAAGGAAACTTTGACTTTCGTCTTTGTTCCAAAGTAAACTTTGCAATTCAAACCAACTGGTACGGGAAGACGCATTGTCTCAAATGAAACTTGGACTTTCGTTTTTATTCCAAAGAAGACTTTGCAAAATCCAAAAAAAAACTTATTACCATTTACTCGTGCGTTGAGAGTTGTCGCATTCTGAATGTTATTTGTCCGAATCTGCACCATAATTTAAGTACCTAAGTACTGTTCGAAGTTATAATTGAGTGAACTCAGGTGCTAAGTGTGCATGCCACTTTTCGTAAAGTATTAAAAATTGTCCTGCGAAAAAAAGTGTCAATTAATTCAAAAGTATCAATTTTATGATTAGATCAATTCACTCTAAACCAGCGTAGATGTCCTATGACCTATGTTTTGAAACAACAAAGAGGGTAGACAATTTTTGGGGAAAAATGAAATAAGTTACTTACTTACCTTCAGTAGAAGGTATAATCATCAGTCTATTATACAAATAGTACGTCGAAATAATAAAACGTCACCCTTTTATGGAAGAACTTGTCTCAGGAATTAGAGCGCCCCAAAATTCAGCTTAATCAATGGTCTCACCTAGGATGTACATAGATTTCTTAGACAGTATGTTAGAGAGGTCGTATATCTTAAATAAAAGGGTGTAAATACTTAATTTGAAACAGTAAAATTCGTTAGGTATCGTTTCGTTATAATATTGTGTAACTAATTTCTGTGTATTTTGTGTTCTAACAGCAAAGCACATCAAGGTCTCTAGTCGATGAAGAGTGGTTCCATGGTGTCTTACCAAGGGAGGAGGTTGTGAGGCTTTTAACGAGAGAAGGAGACTTTTTAGTTCGCGAAACCACGCGGAATGACGAAAACCAAACCGTCCTTTCCGTTTGCTGGGGTGGACACAAGCATTTCATCGTTCAGACGACAGCAGAGGTAAATTAAATTTTTTAAATAACTAATCAATTTTAATTTTTTTCTAACAAATAATAATGAATTAAATTTACCTAAAATAACGTCTGCCAAAGTTTCATTGAAATCAACATTGTGACGGAACGTCGAGCTCTCAACAGGTAGCGCCTGGGATGGTGAGTCCATACAAGAGCTGTCACCTGATCTGGCCAATTATTACACAACGGCTAGACCGGGCTAAGACGTACCGTCTCCTCTCCTGCCTTTCTTGCAGCAAAGGGGAGGGGGAAATTATGATCTATGTACCTACCATCAGATTTAACCCCCCTCTCTACCTTCACATGGTAGCAGAGCTTGATTCTGTACTGTGCTGATTTATTTCACATGTATTAAATCCACTCTTATATTATTTAACACCTCTCCTCAGAAGAGGATTGGGGTGCGGAGCATTCCCAGAAGGGACCCCGAAATCCTGTGGATCTGTAGGCACCCTTTACTTACAAGTTGGCTTATTAGTTTAATTTTTAAATTCTATTTTCACATGCCTTTTATTTTATGCCTTTATTTCAGCATTCATTTCACTTTCACTTTTCTTCATGCCTTTGCGCTTATTTTAGGGTTTTAAATCCCTTCAAAATTAATTATATTAAATCGGTTTTATTCCCGATATTTTTATGGTTGAAATTCCTAAATATTAAAAATCGCCTGAGTTGGGTAATTTAATATGCTGGCGTAGTTCCATAATTGAATGGAGAAGTGAAATAACCCCTAGAGGTTTTCCCAGATGAAAAAAGCTCCTCTCAAATGTATGCTATTTTTGTTTCTTCACTGAAATCGTTTGTTTCAGGGGCAATTCCGGTTCGAAGGTCCGGCATTCAACACCATACAAGAACTCATAGCTTTCCAAATTTCAAGCCAGTTACCAGTTACAGGGCGTTCGGGCGCCATCTTGAGGACTCCCATTCCACGTGAAAGGTGGGAGCTCAACAACGATGACGTTATTCTTCAGGACAAGATAGGAAGGGTGAGTCAATGAGAGTATCTCAGTAGTCCTTTCTAAGTATGTACTGTACATACATCACAACACAAACATAGGAGTTGAATAAAGGGAAATTACGGGAGATGAAATCGAGAAACGTTCGGCCATTTTCTATACATTTTAATAATAAGGAACATGACGATGAATCGCCTCCAAGTGTGCCATCATTATTACTATCAGTAATATTCAAACAGGTTGCCACAACTGCCGTTGGCGGCTTAATATGAAAGTCAATGTTCGAATGATTGTTCCTATCACAACAATTGGCAATAAGGTATTTCAGTGGGTACCTACAAAATTCGTTTTCAAGAAATATGGATTCAGCTTCTTTGAAAACTCCTGAATCCATTCCACTCCTGATTCCAGTTAGTTCGTCAAAAATGGGCACAAAGGGTTCCCATGACGTCACCATCCCGACGGAGCTTTTTTGGATGGGGGCTGATGACGTATGGGCCTATACAACCCGTTTTCATTTTGTCAAATAATGATCCCACAATACCTAATATAAAATCCTTAGCTTAGGCGTGGTAATTTCGTAAATTAAAAAAAAAAACCGCTGCAAATTATTACACAACGGTTTATTATTTTCTGTATAGATCGCCCATCTACAAAGATCCTATTGACATAAAATACCCACCTACCGCGAGGTTTACAATCATCTCTTGTCGACAATGAGTAGGTAATCTACTTGTAATTATTATTATCGGAGAGTTGTATCATTCTTTCTTGATGAAAAAATTCAGTAACTAAGGAAGCTTCTGAAAGTAAACAACAAACTTGGTTCGGTGGAATCGAAAGAAAGTTGCATTTGAACAGTTGCTATTTGAACGGAGATTTTGCCTACTCTGGAAGAATTGCGATTCACACTCGTGTTTCTGCTCTTTTTTCATTCAGAGCGAACGGTTGGTCCTAAAAACGCTCCGCAAGGTCTCATCGACTCTAAAAATTGTGTTCTATTTTAAATCGATGGACTGAATATACCTTCCTATTTGAAATATTCGAGCTAGGGCGTTTTGAAAATTTCATCCCCTATTTTCTAACCCTTAGAGAAGACTGACGGTAACGCCAAGCTTCTATGGTAACCACTGGAACTGGACCATGGTAACTAAGAAAAGTGCCGCGTACGGCGGACGGACGAATTTTTTTATTCGATTTTTGGATTCTACGTATCTTGAAACGTAAAATCTCAAATTTTGAGGGGGGGTTACAATTTTTTTTTCGTGCTCGATTCCTAGGTTTATTATTGAAAATAATAAACCAAAACGGCACTGCGTATGCGTCAGGTTGATGCTTGGTTGAAAGTGAGGAATACACGGGTGATGGGTACAGTTTAGGAGTCAGGATCATTTTTATGTAAGCGAAGTTACAATTCCTCACGCCATTGCCAGCTTGGGCTTCCAAATTCTACACAAAGGGGAATGAGAAAAAGAGGGATTATTTGGCGGCGACTAAGGGAACAGAAACACCAGCGGAATGGAAGTGACAAAACTCGAGCATGCGAGTCCAAAGTGCCCTAGCTAATTTACTCAAACAACTAATTTACCAGACCGCGTCTAAAAGTCCACATCCTAGCATGGCCACATAAAACAGGGGATGATTTTTTCATCGGAAATTGTGCGTTTGACGTCCTTTCAAACTTGATGAATAGGCTTCAGTAAGTACGCAGACGGAAAGTGAAATTTGATGGTTTAAAACCGGATAAAACTAATGGAAATAAGGGGAGTTTCTGAAAGAATGCCGAGCTGCTCCCGAAGTCACTACAGTGTGTCACTCTACCCACTGGATATCCCATTGCCTGTGATTGTGTTCCTATGTTCGTACTTGAAGATTTTCGCCGACGGATATCCATTTTCTATAGCTCTCACAGAAATCTGTTTTTTAGAATAGGTAGTTTAAAAAAAAATCGAAAAAAAAATCGGGTGGAATAATACTCTAGTGAGCCAAAAAGAAGGATCAGGAAGAGATTGTAGAAGTGATTCGTGATACCTGTCTGTTTGTTGTTAGGGATTGTTCAGGAGCTTTGTTCGATTGTTGATACAAATTGATTGTTTTTTCTGGTCATTCTCAATAAACGGTAATAACTTTGTTATATTTCAGGGGAACTTTGGTGACGTCTACAAAGGTCGGCTCCGAGCAACAGACGAGGAAGTTGCTGTGAAGACTTGTAGAGTTACAGTGGCTGAAGAACACAAGAGGAAATTCCTCCAAGAAGGAAGAATACTCAAACAGTACGACCACCCTAATATCGTCAAATTAATTGGCATATGTGTACAAAAACAACCTATCATGATTGTGATGGAACTGGTAGTTGGTAAGTGTCAAAGTCTTAACTATAATTTATTTATTAAAGGAACATACCTACATTTATATTAGGTATGTTACAATGCAATAATCAACACCCACCCAACCATTCCAATTGAAATGGCATCTTATGTTTTAATTGTACTGTTCACATAACGTTTCAAGGTAGGTCATGGAAGAAAGGAAAGGAAAGCCCACTTCTGTGTAAAAGTGCGTGATGTGTGGATACTATACACCCCTTATCCATGACGTCTAGCGCTTTCTTCTGGTGAACTGGGGAACCTAAAACCTCGTTGGGGTTCCCCACGCCAAATACAGATGGGCGGTGTGCGCATTTATACGAACGTTTCGCGCTCTTTTTTAAACCACCTCTAGTTTCTTCTTTGCAATAAAAATCATGTTTTCAATCTTTGAGACGCTATCCTTTCTTCCATGAAGGTAGGTAAGTAGATACGTAGAGTCCAAATCTTCGAATTTTTTACAAATCCGTCCAACTTTTCCTTGGACTAAAACTATTGAAAGCTCCCGCGAGACACCTCAAAGCTTGGCGCCACTGTGAGTCGTCTCAAAGTGGTAGAAAATAGGGAATGGCCTGAATGAAAGTAGGGAATCACCCCTGTTCAACGAAAAGGTGTGATTTTTCGCAATTTGAAACAGTTTACCATTTTGCGAATCAAATCGGACCACCCACGCTGTGTGATAAACTGTTCACAAGAAAAACCGAAAACATGGTTGTGAATCACAAATCTATTTTGAATGGATTTGATGGTCCATACTAGGAGTAGGTAGGTATAGGTGGGCATTTTTTCACAGGTTACCTTCAAATAGTTATCTATACACCAAAAACCGTAGTGTAGTATTTGTAGTGTTTTACAAATTGGTATTATATTATTGCCTTGTATTTTTCCGATTATGTATACTGATAGAAACTCAAAGTATTCGTTGAATTCCTGCTTCTAGGTGGAGCCCTACTGACATATCTTCGCACAAATGCATCAGTTGTCACGACTAAACAGCTCGTGAATATGTGTCGAGATGCAGCAGCTGGCATGAAGTATTTGGAAAGTAAAAATTGCATCCACAGGGACTTGGCCGCAAGGAACTGTTTAGTTGGTAAAGATCATATAATTTTGATTTTCGACAGATTCAGTGGATTTAGAACATAATTAATTCTCAATAATTCTCACTTCATCAATACTCAATAGGTTGTATTCATATTATGTTATTACTAGCTGACCCGGCAAACGTTGTTTTGCCATATATATAAATGATCTCTAGCCGGTTACTTCTAGACGGCCGGATTTCTAGACTGTTGGTTGTCCAGATCCCAAACGCTCGCTTCGCTCGCGTGACAGTGGCTATTAAACAATAAGGGTTGATCGTAGAAGGGTGAAAATTGAGGATTGTATGTATTTTTGTATGTTGAATCATAAAAAAGTAGAAATTTAAAATGTTGTCTAAAAAAATAAAAAAAAATTTAGGGGTGGACTACCCCTAACGTTTAGGGGGATGAAAAATAGATGTTGGTCGATTCTCATAGATACCGGATAAGCACAAAAAATTTCATCAAAATCGGTCAAGCCGTTTCGGAGGAGTATGGCAACGAAAACTGTGACACGAGAATTTTATATATTAAGATATGAGTATCTGTAATATAGTAATTAATTAGGTAGGTACCTACATACCTATTTATCAACACTTGGCCATTATTGATCCTGCCTCAACAGACAGACAAAGTTAGTTGCAATTTTCATTTCATATTAAGTAAAATATTGTTGGTTGTCCATAGCGGATTATTAGGACCTCTAGAGGGTTATTAATACCTAGTTTATAGGGTGTCAGTGGACCATAAACAGTAATTAGAGGTTAATGAAGGGCTCGTAAAGGTTAATGAGGGGGTTCATAAGGTTAATTGCGGGCCGGTAGAGGGTTAGCATTGGGTCATTTAGGGTTACTTGTGGACCTTAAGGGCTTTCTAGTGGCCAATACAGGGTTATTCCAGGAATAGGAGAGGTATGAGGAAGAGGGCATGAGGTGGAGCGGAGCGCCTTCAAGAAGCAACATACTAAAAGTCCATTCCCGCAATTCTCATGCTAAAATGGGCGTTTCTACCTATGCCTTATCATGGCTGCAAGGCCGAAGGCAATATAGATCCGAAAAGGATGGAAAAGCACACACACACAAAATGGGCGTCGTTGGAGTAACGTTAACGTAGTTATATTATTTATGTCTACACCCGCCCACCATGGCGGGCCAATCTCTGGTGATTTTTATAATAATATTAGGCAATGCAAATGCATACAACAATAAATTACATTGAATAATGCTACCCTACCTACCTAATTTCACAAAACATTGCCCATTCAAGTTTTGTAATGGTAGAAAATCTACGAAGGTCTACGGTAAAAATTCGATCAATTTCATAAATTTGTCATGGCATTCAATCTACTAACCACACAGCCTACCTACCTACCATCATCATTATCCAATTCGGTAGGTACTATCATCTGTACTGCGACTATATTACTGTTATTTTTTCTAGGTCAAAATAACACCGTGAAAATATCAGATTTTGGCATGTCTCGAGAGGAGGAAGAATACATCGTATCTGATGGAATGAAGCAAATTCCAATCAAATGGACTGCTCCAGAAGCATTGAATTTTGGTGAGGATCAGTCGATTTCACAGCTTTTTGTTAACTTTCCTGAAGTTCGGACTGTCGCACCGTGGTTGGGCAGTACCGTTCACATGTTCGGTGAACATCTATCCGCTGAATCCATCTCAAGGATACCTAGTCAGTGTTGGGCAAACGCCATTTTTCAATTAATTTTGTTTTTATAAGTGAATGAGGCTCTGAAGGAAATATCACTCGACGGTTTTCCTAGATTTTTTGGAGCTTTTTTCGAAGGGACTGAAACTGAAAATAAATAGAAGGTGACAATGCGGTTGTCAATGGAGACGTGAATTGAAACCTTTCAAGGTTTACCTTCCAGCATTTTTTTTTCTGCACAAAAAATGGCCCTTGGAAAAAAACTGGTTCTACCTCTTCAACCTTGGAAAAAAGTTAATTCGTCCTCTTTGACTTGCAGCCGAAAAAAAAACTCAAAAACGCTCGTGTGATATGGGATTAACCACTCAATTCCAATATTAAACAATTGTTATTGAAAAGGTGTCTATAATTTATTTGTAATAGTTCACATTATTTACTAATTTTATTGATTTCCGATGGTTCAATTGAATTTGAGAGACTCAGGCGGTTCTTACCTCTATGGTTTGAGTGGGTAGGGCCTCGTTTACAACCAACAAAGTAGGTAATACCTACCTAATTGATAAATGGATTTTGCCCATCACTGCCTAAAGTATACTGTTGAGCCCTGCTTGGATGGCCGACCCCCCCAAAAGTGGGGGATGTGGGTCTCAGAGCCTGTTACTACCTTTTTAGAATTAGTTTGACTTTGGCTTCTACCCTCAAAACCGTTCGTACCGTTACCCGTCACGGGATCACAGGTAGGGAGACAAGTTAGCAAAAGGGTATCAAAGAGAAAGTCATGAAGACCCCGACCATCCGAAATATTGGAGAA
>JAEMON010000006.1:3081982-3097290 GCA_030264115.1 Lygus lineolaris | reverse complement strand
CAACTGTAATTTCTTTTCTACAATTTTGAACAGCTAGATTCAAGTTTTGTTCCACTGTGCGACGAGCGTCCGGGTCTACCGTTATTTGTTTGTCTAACTAACGTAAAATTCAGTTTTTGGGAAGCCGTGTGTCTAACGTCCTACCTCAAATTGGGTCCCGCATGCCTTACGTAAGGACCCCCTTTACCACAACAGAAATATTATGGCGTATCTGCAGCTAAATTAAAAGGATTTGGGGTAATGAAGAAATAAAAAGAGGACACTTTGAACATTCATTAACAGAAATAGCTTTTATATTTCTGTAAATTACAAATAAAGTATACAGCAAATAATTTATCTTTTCATTTTTTTAATCTTTTTTTTTTTTTAATCAGACTAAAATTAATAACAGCACAATATAATATTCAACCATTTTTTCTACTTCTTCAGCATGTAACAATAATAATTAATCTAAGTGTGGTTTTTTCATAATGATAATTTAACGCACCTAGTCGCTTATTTATCTAAATATATGAAAGTACTATCTATACTGAAGAGAAAGAGTGGATAAAATGGTTTTCTCGGATGAATTCAGAAACATAAAATGGTAAAATGGGGGTTAAAAGACGAGGTTTCATAATTTTCAATCGTCAACCGTAAAACCATATTCACTGGTGAGAGTCTCATCTCCGGTACAGATAGCACTAAATTTTAATTGTAAGGCAATATATATATATTTCTTATAGATATTATAAACCATCTAACCATTTACCAAAAAAACAAAGCGCTGTTTTTTTCTCAAAAACTTCCGTATTTTGTGTTCTCTGCGTCAAAAACAACGATTTTATTCAAAGGGGGTGTGGACTTTCCTGATGAATATCAAATCACATAAGTTGGCAATTTCAGCACGAAAATTGAAACCATTTCAGGTATATTATATTTTTTAAAGAAAAACTCACTGAAGAACGTTCAAATAAATGTCATCAAAACCAACACGAATATAAGTTCCCAATAAATACATCATATTTTAAAAAAATCACCAATACCGAAACAATTTGATGAATTAATTACCTACTTAATGATCATCAGGAGAGCTCGCGCTATTTTTTTGATTAAAATTCAAACTATCAATCTGAGATATATATTGCATGCTTTCAATTACGTATTGAAATAGAGATCAGTTTAAGTGTGTTACAAATTTCTTCAAAAAATTAACAAAAAGGCAGTATAATAATGTTTTACATAATAAACATTTCACAATTCCATCTAATATAATACATCATATTTTTTGTCAATTTGAAAAATTAGAAAATGTTTTTTTTTTCTGTTAAACGTTTGAACCCTAAGTGTAACGGGTTCAACTTACTTCAGCCTCATCACGAAAATTCGTCCTATTTATATTTTGTTCCTAAATAAGCGGGTTAACCTTTTTTTGTATTACAATTTGTCCTACTAGAAAATGCAAATTAGCACATTTTCCAAATTTTTCAAACGCCGTGTGCAATCATTATTCTATATCGAATAGAGGGGGAATGGAAAAACGACATTTTTCCGCGCTATTCATTTATTTTTTTTCATAAACGTGTTTTTTGTGTATTTTTCATAATGGTTTTTTTTGAGAGAAATCGAATAGAAACCACTTTAAAAAAATTCTCTCTCGGCACTCATATCACATCCAACAGCATTCTAAGCACTTTAACCAGTTAGGAGGAAAAGCGTTTTGCTAGTTATATACTACAACCTATCGAATATTGTAGTTTTTCAGTTATAAAATTTCCATGTTTACAAAATAATTTCAGATAAACCAACAACCAGCTAACGTGTGTAAAAAACAGTAACCGTGTCAAATATTTATCTAATTACGTTATTTTTAAATTTTTTGTTTCTTTATAATGTAGCTCTTGGGTATGTTATTTTCCAAAAAACAAAATGTAGTATATATCCATCAGAACTTAAAACTCAAAAAGATATGTTTGAGGTAGAAATGAAAATGCCAAACAATTTGAGGACAACGACCCGAGAGAATCGCGACAAGTTTTGTTTCGAAATCATAACGATTGAGCTTGAATAACAATAAATAAATAGAATAGGTAGGTAAGGTAACGGCATCAGTAGTTGACCAGCTAAGAGAAAGGCCACCCTCACATACAATAATTATCATTAGCTTTGGTATTAGTATAGAATCTTCTATTTTAGTTGGAAGTACTGCTCAACTACCTAAATTATTACTGACGAGCTTATTTCATGAAAAAAAAAAGGTTGTTGCAAAAGTATTATATATAATTTTGAAAATGCTGTACCTTTTTTAGTAGTTGATCATGTGCATAGTAAGTTTTTTTTTCAATCTGAAGGAATAAGATAATTAACACGATTTTCAAAATATTCTCAATATTACCTATTTGTATTGTTAACAATATTAATATACGTGAAACGAAACAATCAGAGCTATAATGTAAGTAGGAAATTCAGAAGATGACCATAAGTTACGTCAGAAGTTGTCCATGGCGGTCATTCACTGGAAAAAACAACAGCAGTTGACCACCATCGTCAATTTCTGAAAGTCCAACACTTTTACATACAGTAAGAAAGTAGTCGATCAACATGAGTGATCGAGTAAACAACGTTCACTCGTGGTTTTGTTCAATAATGCATGAAGTTAACGAATATTTTATTGCCAAACAGAATAGTAAAAATAAATATTTCATTGGACAAAAACTGAAGTCAACTCCTCAGCAAAATTTGGAAACAATGGGAGGTAAACGGAGAATATTATAGAGCATCCTACTTTTCCCTGTCCGCCATTATCAACTGATAGGTAAACCAGTTATTTCGGAATTGATACTATGTGTCACCAGATGGCAGTAGCTTCTAATTGCAGGTTTTTCAGACAAAATATACCTTATTTTTGAGCTTTTCTCCTGAAATGGTCAACTATTAGAGCATGGTCAACTACAGGTGCCGTTACCATACCTTACCTAGTAGTTTCACGGTACGAGCAGAAAAAGCATTATTTTAGAAATTATCGTTCTCAATATCAAGTTAAAAAAAATAAAATAAAATTGAAAAAAATAGATCCCACCGGAAGAGCAATCTACCTAGTACCTACGAAATTGAAAGAAATTCTCGACTAAACACGAAAATAATATTTCGAAAAAAAATGAATTAAATTTCGCGTGTTTGTCACGTATAGGATACCTATACATGGATAAATTGGTTTACGTAGATTCCTTTAATCGAAGCAGTTTTTTGAACAATTTGCTATTGGTCTACCTCAAAGATATTTCTATCTGCCCTATTTTTTTCCTCCTTGCTTACCCTACGATTACATTATAGTGAATAGTTCGCTCTCAAACTATCGTATTAGAATCTATAAATTTTTGTTTTTTTTAAAACAAATATGTGAAAACTTTTGTTTTTTCAATTATTATTCTCAGAACAAAATTTTTTTAAAGTTCATAAGGTAAAGAAAAAAAAAGTCGGTAGAAGCACAAATCTTCAAAGGGCAAACAGTGATATGAAATAAAACGACACAATAATAACAGTGTAATAATTTATTTATATCAACACCCACAGAGTTGGAAATAAGAGGAAAAAAAATCAACGTAAAAACACAAAAAATAGAAAATCACTTAAAAAAAACAGGTTTAAACTAGAAAAATACATTTTTTCAGATACTAATTTTTACGTTGAATTTGACGTAAAATAATGAGGGGTTTTAGTGAACCCTAGGATTCATTTCCCCCTAGATTCAAATTAATTAAAAAAAAAAAAAAAAAATAGAAAAAAAAAAATATATTAATTTGGACATCTTTAGACTACACATATGCAATGTTTACCCTTTAAACATTTTCATCTCCGATTACAACGAAAAATTGTGTTTTTTTTATATATTTTTTAAAATTTACGTTAGCTAATCTAATTTCCACTCTTGGAATGGACAGTTAAATTATATAGGTTTTTTTTTCAGACTGTGTCTACGAAATAGAAAATTCTCAATTTTTCCTCAATATATATTATTATTTTTTCTTATAACAGACGTAAAATCTTTAAAATATATGCACAATCTAAAAAATTTGAGAATTTCCGTTAGAAAAATAAAAAATTGATCTAAGTTAGCATTTACATTTTACAAACTTAACTTCTATGTAGACGAGAGTCAACATATAAATTTTTTTGTTAGTACATATCCCAGTCCCAGCTCCTGTATTAAAAATTAAATATCGATAATAACAATAATAATTAAATTAGTTCAATAATTATAATAATTGATCACTTATACGATAGATTGTACATTTTTTTCCATTTAAACAATGCACAGACACAGAAAGAAGATACAAATTTATTAAAATGAAGAGAAAAATGATAATTTGTACACGTAAGAATCAGAAATGTTCCACTGAACTTTTTTTTTTTAGCATTCAACCATCCACACCTTGTTTACAAAGACAATGCATATCAACAAAAAACAAAACAAAAAACCGATTTCGCGAAGAAAAATCCAAAAGCAACGAATTTTCTGTTCATTTTTGAAAACGAGAAAAAAAAACTCATCCGGTTACCCAACGGGAGTCATACGATTCGACTGTACAATTTTACTAGTAGGTTATGACTCCACTATTTATCTAAAAAAAAAAAACTCAAACCAAAGCAACAAATATACAACCCAAGATGTACAGAGCTTAACAGGCTTCACTAGCTGTATCACGCCTAAAATGTTAATATCCTTTTATTATACATGTGTATCAGCAATCAGCGTCCTATATTTTGTCATGAATCGAAAACAATTTCACTATAACTTATTGTAATGTTTTTTGTATTTTTTTTTTCAATTTTCGTAAGAGGGACGAAGCTTCCCACGTAATACATATAACAGAAGTGAACGGAAGCAAATAACAGTGTTATGTA
The DNA here is from genome assembly GCA_030264115.1 of Lygus lineolaris. NCBI lineage: Eukaryota > Metazoa > Arthropoda > Insecta > Hemiptera > Miridae > Lygus > Lygus lineolaris. The sequence goes on along the minus strand of JAEMON010000006.1, from coordinate 3,092,406 downwards.
TGTACAAATTAATCCAATTAATGTTATCAGGTGTTATTTCATACTTTTTTTCGATCTATAATAAAACTATTTAAAGCTTAAAGTTTCATAACACATAAAAAAAGACGCGAAAAACATAGAAAAAAAATAAAGAATTAACATCTAACACATAATCTCCCCGCGAAGCTAGTAATTAAAAAGCCCTCACTACGTGAGTATTTAATAAATAATCTATTTTATTACATTATATTACAAGTAAAAGAGATGAACTTTGATTTTTTGAGGTTAAAATGTACATACGTAACAGTATTATTTACAATTTTATGTAATGAACACATTCCTGGATTTTCTAAAAAGAATTTCATATATTTTTTTTCTCTATACTTCTTCATAGGGTTGGTATATGCAGTCGAGTGCTTGCTTTATCATTGGCTGATAGCTATCTTGCAGTGTGTCTGTAATAATAGATTGCAAGGTGATAAGCCTGGAAAAAATTAAAACAAAAAAGGTTGAAAAAAAATTGAACATGCAGTACAAACATTACCTACGTATGTAGTCTATTTAGAAGGTGGATGAATCATTCTTAAAAATCAGAATATAGGTAGCATTTCCCAATCAAACTTGGAGTTTTCCTAATAAACTTGAAGGTAGGTACTGTGACAGTACTCCTGTCATAACGGCTGCTTAACACCTTGAATTTGATTGGGAATAATCAAATTAGATTGAGAAACACTTTAATTTGATTGGGAAAAGATTAAATTTCATTTTTTTAAATAAATAAATTTGACAGGGAAATGCTGTTGATATGAAGAGGGGTTTTTTCTGATTGAGAAGGAATAAAGTTCTGACTTTACACGGAGGACTTCTTCAGTACAAAGTAGGGCAATTCACTTCAACTACACACATTTGAGACCTTGAACAGTTTAAAAAATCCCACTTAGATATTTTTTTACTAAGGTTTAAAAAAAAACGGGCAAACAAGCTAAACACGATTGATTTCTTTCATTCCCTGAGAGAATTAAACTCTGAGATTGCTTTCAAAACTGCAACACATTTTTTCCTATCTTTTGATAGGGAGACTGACGACTAAATCAAATAATAGTAAAATAATTCTTCTTCCTCATGAAATTTATATGTAAAAAGTTATAAAGTATGAAGAGCAGGAGCACAGGTAGGTGCACAGGTGTAGGTCCTCATCTAAATTTCAAGCAAAAAAAAAAAAAAAAAAAAAAACTCAAGTCTGCACCGAATGAGATCAATCCAAGATCTTCATTACATTTTGAAAGCCGACTAGAAATGACCTTTGAGGGGAAAAAAACTTCAAAAGTATATTTTGATGCAGTTCCAATTGGTTTCGGTCAATTATTATCAAAAATAATTATGCACTACATAATTTATGCAGCTACAAGACTGATCTTTATGTAAAGAGAACAAAAAAATGGAATAAACACTTACGTAGTTCAGCTATCTACAGAGAAAAGCTCCTTATGCAGAGCAGGGAACTCTAGATGTGGCGTAGATCTCTTGAACTTCCCCAGAGCCTCCATATGCAGCATGCTGAGCTCCCTAAGAAACGACAAACATGGATTATGAGCATAAAACGAATGAAGAGATGCCAAACTGCAATGAACAATTGAAGGTGCAAGTAGCATTTAACAATACACCTCATTGGTACTGGGTTTCTATTTACCTTTCGTTACATTATGTATGCGAAAAATTCGGAAATTTGAGATTAAAGTTGCTCGAAGAAGTTGTGAGTTGAGTTGAATTTGAAGAAGTTGAAATAACCATTCGTTGACGCAGTGCAGTGAATGCGTTTTGATTGGCTGAGACCTGTTGATTAGGGGTAAGCCAGCCCTAAATTTAGCCTAACCAGGAGGCCCCAACCAATCAAAACGTATTTAATGGAGTAAAACATCACCATCACCAAATGTTTTACTAAGTACATACCTATTTCTTTCCACTCTTTTTCGAAATTTTCAAAAGTCTCTCAAAAATTAGGGTAGGGAACTTGCCATGTTCGCACATACTACTTTCATTCACTTTTGGAGAAAAAAAAGTCTGCCAAGTTGGGTGGGCAGTACAGCTTCCTCACATTTGTAACATGGACATATAGAGTCAGTGAGTCAACATTTCTACGAAATTGGTAGAATAGTTTTGGGGTTCACTGGATTAAGTGAAATCACTTATCTAATTGTGGCGAAATCCATAGGTAGGTAATAGTCTCGGAGTCAGCCCTCAACTACCCTCCAAAATTGAGCCAAATCCGTTCATTAGGAACTGAGAAATCGTAGTTTCAGGAAATTTACGTTAGCGCATGCGCACCGATGGCCCGATAGCTATTAATAGGGCACTGAGTGGGGACAATCTCTGAAAATTTCACCAGAATTGGTCGAGTAGTTCCGGAATTAAGGCTATGACTCATTTCGAAATTGCGCATGCGCAGTAGATATTACTAATAGATTCGTGTTGAAATCCGAAGGTAAGTATAAACCTCCCGATACCCTCCCAATTCGAGCGAAATCGGTCCATTAGGAACAGAGAAATCGTAGTTTCAGGACATTCACGTTTGCGCATGCGCTCACGCTACTAGTATCCGATGGCGATGAAATCTATAGGGGACCGTCATTGGACTAACCCGCACAATCACTGAAAATTTCATCAAATTCGCACCACATCTTCATATAGTTTTGCCTGGGACAAGGAATTGACTACAGACCGACAGACAGACAGACACGGAACCAAAATTGTTCAGAAAGCTCTGAAACGCAAAAAGCAAGTGGAAATTTTGATTTTGGTGGACAAAAATTTTTTTATTTCTTGCGCGAACACATAGCTTCCTATTGATTCCGAGTCTGCAGAGCAGCGGAAGCTTTGTTTTCACTTTCAAAATGAAAACAATTTTTGTGCTACAAAATCAAAATTTCCACTCGCATTTTGCGTTTCAGGGCCTCCTGAACAAATTTGGTTCCGTGTCTGTCAGGCTGTCCGTCTGTCTGTTCACTTTTCCTTGCCACAGCCATAACTTCCACAATTTTGATCCGATTTCAATCAAATTTTCAGGGTTAGTGCGGGTTAGCCCCGTGATGGTCCCCTATGAATTTCATCGGACTATGGGTAGCGTGAGCGCTTGTGCAAACCTGAATTTCCTGAGACCCCGATATCTCAGATCCTAATTGACCTATTTCGCTCAAATTTGTAGGATAGTTGATGGCTGACTCTAAGACTATCATCTATTAATTTCGTAACGATTGGATCAGTAATAGCCACTGCGCAAGCGCGAACTTGAAATTTGTTGTCATAGGCGTAGCTCCGGAACTACTTGGCCAATTTCGGTGAAATTCTCAGGGATTACGCGGATTAGCCTTCAGACGGTCCCATATGAATTTCATCGCCATCGGACCACTAGTAGCGTGAGCGCACGCGCAAATGTGAATTTTCTGAAACCCCGTTATCTCAGTTCCTATGACCAATTTTGCTCAAATTTGGAGGATAGTTGAGGGCTGACTCCAAAACAATCAACTATTAATTTCGTCACAATTGGATCAGTAATAGCCACTGCGCAAGCGCGAACTTGAAATTTGTTGTCATAGGCGTAGCACCGTAACTACTAGGCCAATTTCGGTGACATTTTCAGGGATTACACAGATTAGATCCTAGAGGGTACCCTATGAATTTCACCGTCATCGGACCAAAGGTGTATATCAAGGTGTGCATATCTCAAGGTACGTATTGCACATTTACTACTACAGTTATTATACAGTAACTCTATTTATAGTTAATCAATATAATTTTGGTTCATAATTCTTTGACCGACTGATTCTATACATCCATGTTACAAAAGTGAGGAAGCTATACTGCCCACCCAACTTGGCAGACGTTTTAAGGGCTCTCTTAAGGGCTCACTTATTGATGAAACGAGGTTCCGCTCCTTTCGTCCAATTACTTCGAAACATGCATCAACGTGTCTGGAAAATATTCAAATCTCACCTCAGAGTTGGTATTTTAGTGAGAAGAGCGTCGCACACAGTGACGTCACCCTTTATGGGGAGGGTGTGGTTTCTGTCGAGCTCGATCCGCAGGGCGCGGAGGACGGCCTGACCCAGTCTTCCGATCTCACCCAGGCCTTTCAATCCAGGGCGATCTAACAGGAAAATTAAAATGTGATGATGAAATATTTAACAACTAAGTATAATTTAAAAAAAAGTTCCATTCATGCAGCATGATTTGATGAGCGAATTTCCAAAGAATGATTTTAACCGATTTGGTGGGTGATTCTTATAGGAAATTTCACGCTGATTCCGAATATACCATATGTTCCTATGTTTAGGATGGTAATTCACATCACAAACCTTAAAAAACACGCTTTTTAAGCGATTCTTGAAACTAAATTTTCAAAATTTGACCCCTTGGAGTACTCCAAAAATTCTGGCCAACGAACTCATCCTTACTTTTGATATTATTGACATTTTAAAAAATTTTTGGATTTTTATCTCGATCCTTCGGGCAGATATCGTCTGGGGTGACACATATATACATAAATATATAAATAAATAAAGAAATAAATACCTATATAAATATGAAAAAGTGTTACATTTCAGGAATCGTTTCAGAATGGTCTGAAACAGATTTCCTTCCCTTTTTCCTATCGACTTTTTCAACTTAATCATTTTGTGGTTCTAATATTTTTGTACCCTATGTGCCACAGAATGGTCTGAAACGGATTTCCATGACGAAAATTGTCAAAAATTTGCATTACAAAAAATTTTGAAGCCATTGGAATAGCTTCATTTTCTTCGAAAATTCGCTAAAACTGACACAAATACAACTATTAAAAAAAATTGTCGATGATTAGACAAGGGTCACAAGACAAAATTCTTAAATTTCCTGAATTTTTCCTGACAAGAATCCCGAAATTTCCCGACTTTCAACAGTGGAACAGCAAATACAAAGGAAATGAATGCATACAGCAAAGGAAATGGCAAATATGCTCTACAGTCCCAGGACATCTCCCTCCCCCCCGCACCGCCATTTTAAGTTGGTACATATCCGCTACGAGGTAAAAATAATATATTTCAAAAGCCCAGGCTACAAAACTCTGTTCTATTAGAAAAACTTGTCGAAGTAGTAGGCAGCTAAGTTCTCGTCTGTTACTGATGATGGCATAACCGTCGAAATTTATCTAACTTTGTAACTCATTATTTTCGTGGAAATAGACAACGTTTTCCATTAACGAATCGGCTAAAATGATTCTTTGATAATTCGCTCATCGACTCATGTTGAATGAATGGCTAGGTACCAACTATAGGTACTCGAAAGTACCCGTTTGTAAGACCTCGTTTGTGAGACCTAGGTGCTATTTGTTCATATTGTCAGTCGATACATTTGAGTTCTATAACTTGAATGCTCCAAAATGAGAAAGTCTATTTACATTTAAAAACAATCTTTCTAAGAACTGTGGGTACTGTTCTATATTTTCACCTGATTTCGTTCACTCACTAACCACTCTTCCCCATTTCTCCCATTCCTGACCTCAGCCTCAGCTTACCCGATCCTCCAGAGTCGCCTCGGAGTCTTTGTTGAAATTTATTAAGGGTACAAGAAAGGTTGTTTTTAATTTCTCTTCTTCGAAGCTTTGTCCGAATAGGTAACTTCGTAATTCCCCTCCCTAATACCCATTAAACCTGAGTAATGAGGAAATTGAAAAAAAATTCGATCATTAGGTAATGCTGTATAGCTGGTTAAAATTCAACTTCAAAATGTGGATAGTACCGTAGCCGAAAGTCAGGTTTTTGGGTGAGATTCTGTTCCATCCGACATACAGTCGTCAATGACTACAGAGGTTATGCAAAACCCGCATGATTGATCGGTCTTGAGGGTGAGGTACACCTCGAGCCCCGTCCAAACGAACTTCTGACGGGTCACTATTTAGAACGCTGTTTAAATGAGTTGAGCATGAGATGCTCACTATTAAATGAGATGAGCACTATTTAGAACTGTTTAAATGAGTTGTCAGTGCTTTGCGAAGACGTTGTTAACCCACCACAAGCTAATATTATGTTATCTACCTATGTGGTAGTTTCCAGGTTTTTTATGTCACAAGACTGCGAATTTGCAGGAAGATAGCAGAGAGAAAGTTTCATTCACTCGCTAAGCGTTATAGGTAGGTAGAATGAGTTGTAGGACACTCAAATGTTGTTATTCTCATACTGGGCATTGTTCTTGCATGCCAAACGTGCTTTCTTCAATAAACAAAATAAAGCTTGTGCACGAATCTCGTATTTTTAGTTAAATTTTAGGCCTAAGCGAGGAATATAGGCAACGAAAGGAATACTCGGAATACTCTCAATAACATTATCTAGGTATAATAATCGTATGTGACTGAGTGTTCATGAGCGAATATCTGGTGTAATATGTCCTGCTTTGCATACTTTCCAACAGCTGTGACCAAGTTCAATAACCACAGTTTTTAATTCCTAAATGTTACCATCCTCCCCCAATAGTTAGACAATTTCAGTTTTTTCTCTGTTCGAGCATTTTTTCGAAAAAAATGATCAAATATGCAAAAATTGGAAAAATATGAAAATATGGCGGAAATGGGATATTTAAATAAATATGTTTTTCAAAAGCTCTGTGGGCGTTATATCCTTCAAAGCCCTTCTATTACAGGTATTTATTTCTATGGCTGCTAAAAAAAGGACATTGTACGCAAAATATCCAGTCTCTAGTAGTTATGACAGAAGCACACCAAATATCAAATTCGCACCACCAAACGTCAATACATAAAAACCGTCTAAATTTACTCAATAAGTTGTTAAATTGGACATATGTATTATGTAAGTACCTGACGATAGGAGAACGTAGGCGGAATAGAGTGCCAACTCCGTCTCAGTGAGTTTCAGTTCGGCGACACTCCGGGCGACTTCGAAGGCCAACGTGACCAACTTCATTTCCGAGGTGTCGGTCGTGTAGAAGGCATCTTGAGGTAGCATCGTGTCCCCGTACAGGACGCAGCCCGAGCTCAGGTCGAAGTACCTCGACATCCTCAGGATGGCAAGTTCGAAGCTCCCTGCACACAAGAAACAACCGGTCAGGAGTCTATTATCGATTTATAGTTATTTAAACCCATAGCGAGATAGAAAAAGAAAAAAGTTCCATTCATGCAGCATGAGTTGGTGAGCGAATTTTCAAATAATAATTCTAACCGATTTTGTGGGTGATTCTTATAGGAAATTTCACGCTGATTCCGAATATACCATATATGTTCCTATGTTGAGGATGGTATTTCACACCAAAAACCTCAAAAAACACGGTTTTTTAAGCGATTTTTGAAATTAAATTTTCAAAATTAGACCCCTTGGAGTACTCCGAAAATTCTGACCACCGACCGAATTCAACCTTACTTTCGATATTATTGAAATTTTAAATTTTTTTTTGGATGTTTTATCTCGATCCCTCGGGCAGATATCGTCTGGAGTGACACGTATATAAATAAATATATACGTATATAAATATGAGGACCTTAGAACCAGAAGGGCGAACTCGAAAAAAGTCGATTTTTTTAGAATCGGTTTCTATAGGTCCTCTACTACACATTGCTACATTCTGGGAACCGTAGTTCGCCCCTCTGGTTGTGAAAATGTACTGCAAAAGAAACGAGGAGCTTTCAAAATCATACCAAACAACTGAATCTATCAAGAGCCATAAGGGCGAACTGAGAGCGCTCGCTCCCCCCTCTACCTACCTTATGCGAGGTCGCCCCTTCATTCTCCCTTTTGGAGCTTCTGTGAAGCAAGCTGAATACGTACCTTTTTTTTGAACATTTTCGAAAAACAACCAGCAGCGTCTGTAGGGAAAATTTGAGGTAGCTGAACCTAATGAAGAAGAATTTATTGGATTACGCTTGAGATTACGTTTGGACGGTGCAGTTTTGAAATTATAATTTTTTTGTGGTTTTCTGAAATTTCGACATTCAATACTTGAATAAATACAAGAATGAGTTACAGTTTTCCATCTTTTGTTCATTTATTTATCCTGACATAAACAATATAAGCACGCAGTACGTGGTAAGTATGTAGCACGAGTACCTACGTACCTAATTAGAAGGTAAGAATAAAGATTTAGGTTTCTAATGTTTATTGTATTGCAAGGAAGAATATCGGATGAACAGAGAAGAGTAGGGAGGTCCTACTACATGAAAATACTGAAACATGACTCTGATAATATAGGTACCAATCTACTTAATCAACCCCAAATTCGCCCTTCTGGCACTTACTAACTCACGTATTAGAAGATCGCCCTTCTGGTCAATATAGACTTTGGAGGCGAATTACTGAAATCGCAATTCTGAAGTTCGCAATGACTAACAAATCGAACAAGACATTTACCCTAAAAGTGAGATAAAACGGTGATGAAGGTGGCCAGACTCGATCTATAGACTTTCTATAAGCTAACTTCATGTCTCTTGGTTACATATCACTCAACCACTAATAGCGGAGAATCATCCCAATTTCGCAGAATCCAGACACTCCTTAAAAACTGACCTAACAAGTGTTCCCAAGGGTGAAAAATCCTTTTTTTTAAGCATGCTTTTGCATGACAAAGTAACTTGCTAAAAAACCATAAAAATTACGTAACAAAAGTACTTAGCAAGAAGTTAGCATGTAACATGTACCCACCCACAAAGTATGTACTCGTAGTAAATGAATAAATTCAATAAACATAATCAGGGGCGGATACACAAATCTTACCAGCTAGGACTTTCTTACCAAAGCGGGCCACTCAATATTAAAACTCAGCTGTATTGGCCTTCAATCTATTTTTGTGGAGATGAGGGGTATTGGAACTTGTTTCTACTTGTAAGAAGAGTAAGTCCTGAAGAGTAAGTCCTTTTCATCAAAATCGTTAGAGCAGTTTGGGAGGAAAGGAAAAAAATATATGATTGAATGATTTCTTCCTATAATAATCTTTTTCTTTCTAAAAATGAGCTATTATAATCAGGAAATCGTGTTTCACCAGATATCTTCAAACTGTTTCAGTCTTTATTATTACTCTCACTGTTTCAGATATAGGTATCTGCCTACTTAGGTATATTTCAGATATATTTTATACGCCAACTTGGAGCAAAATCGGTTTGTCACACTGAGGGAAACATATGTATGTTAGGAGGATTATTACGTTTGCACGTTTAATACGCAGTGGCTGGTACGGTCCTTACAATAAAAGTCATACCACCTTGTTCGACTCGTTCAGAACAGTTTTGTAGGTGCAATTTATTATAAGTTCATACGAGATGAGAGACTTTGAAATTGAGGGAACGATTCACGCCCATGTTACTTCCTACTCGGAAAAATGACTGAAACACGAATGTGAACTCCATCCGTTTCAAGTTAATTTAAACCCGCATCAGCAAAAATAGGGTTAACTAAAAGTGGATGCCTAGTTAGTTAGGTGAAATCACAAGATCATACGAGATAGGTACATTAGGTACAGACGTTACCTAACACGTAAGACCAAATTTTTACTGAAATGTGACTGCGTGAATCTTCGTGATTTTGAAGTCCTCATCAGCAGTTGCTAAATACTCGTAGATAGGATTTAGAACAAATTCGTGTGGCGCATGCGCTGTGTCTACTTATTGGTCCAATTACAATGAGATCCAGGGACCACCGATGGGGCATAACCTGCACTTGGCATAAAATTTCCACTTGCGTTTTGAATTTCAAAGCTTTGTGAACAATTTTCGTTCCGCGTCCGTCTGTGGTCGAGACCTTGTCCCAGACAAAACTATACAAAATTATGTTCCGATTTGTATCAAATTTTCAGGGATTGTGTGGGTTATGCCCTTTTTAGCTATTAGTTTTGAAGACATTTTTGACTGATGACTATACATCGGCCCTTAGCGATACAGTGTGTAGATGTAGAGATGAAGTGGGCCTCAGTGGTCCGCTGTGCATGATACAAGTGGGCCTCAGTGGTCCGCTGTGCAGGTGGGCTCCAGTGGTCCACTATGCATCAAAGATAGGAGCCTCCACACCCACTATAGATGCAATGGGCCTAAGCAGTCCTCAGAAGCTGCCTGGGAGGGTTCTTTTTAATTGTGTACTATAAAAAACAAGATTTTTACTTTTTTCCGAATTGTTTTTAAACAATATACTATTTATTTTTATTTTTCCCTTGGCCCTCCGGACTTTTCCTGGAGTCCGGCGCCTGTATCCGCCCCTGAACGGAATAATAATAATTGGTACTAGCTCACCTGCTTTCAGCAGCACGATTTGATCGTCCTGCGAAAGTTTCATAAAACCGGGAACCATTTTGGCGAACTCGATAATTTGTTGGATCACAGTTGTAAGTTTTTGTGCACATTCCAGCCACAACTCTTCGTGTGCCTGCAAAAGATAGAGGGGTTGTTAGAAAACAAAAACAAAACTCGGCGCTGCGCGCCT
>JAEMON010000006.1:3067754-3081972 GCA_030264115.1 Lygus lineolaris | reverse complement strand
AAAGCATGTTCCATGCTAATAGGTATGTATCAATATTCTGATTCATATACATTAGGTGCCTACGTACTATGTGGGTACACCCACAATGATTTCGCGATAACTGGACTTCAGAACGGAGGTACTTGGCATCTGTCCATCGTTCATTTGTCACAAACTTAATCAATACCAGAAAAAATTAAAGTTAATAATTCCTTCCCAAGGTAAGACAGCATGATTGCTTAAGCAGTTACCAGTTGTTTTTCAAGTATCAGGTGATTAGGAGCGTGGTTAGAACGTCTAAATCAATAAATTACTTAGATAAGAAATAAATAGGTACTGTGGAACATATAGTTCAAAACAGTTGCTACCTTGGATCATATCTTGCCCAAATTTACCTTGGAAAATGAATCCAACGATTTTCGGACTTGACCGCTCCACTATACGTTAACTACTATCCCTAAAGAAAACGCTTGGGTGGGAGACACAGAACAAGAAGAAGAAGACACAGAATTATTTGAACTTTAATGATGGCGAGATACAGATCCGACTTATCTCTTCGATACATTTTTTGAGGAGACTCACTGCTTGTTGGACGTATCTCTCCTCGAGGCAATGGAACTTGAGAATAAAATAAAATAATGAAATTGACGACGTTTCTGATATAAATCAAAGGTGCCTGAGTCGAAGGCTTTTCTATTCTGATTATGTCTCTGCTTCCATTCTGAGGTTATGTTAAAGAACCTAGGATATATAAGTAGGTACAAATTGGTTATAGTTATAATATTAATGTTGGTTGGGTTGCCGGTGAGGATGGATAAGCTTTCCTCTTTTTTCCATACGTTGTTATATTTGTTAACATTTCGCCAAGCGCTTTCGCTCTAGTCGAGCATCTTCAGGGCTATTTATATTGCCTATACATGCATGTATATAGGACGTCTTGTTCAATTTGTTTTTGGGTGTTGTTCGCTCGGCCAAAGGGTTACTATACGTATGTTTCTTTCCTCTCTTTTCCTCCATTTACGTTTCATTTCTAGTTCTTGTTCTTCAATTGTCTTGGATTTTCCATAAAACTCTTCTTTGTGTTGTGGGATTCCATTTGCATTTGCAACTATTACTCAACTGTTCACACTACTTTGAAATGTTTATGTTACTTGGTAAGTATATTAATTTATGCAAAATCGGTAAGAAAGAGGGCTTGGCCAGCCACGATGCTGTTATCACAATAGTTGCAAATGCAAATGGAATACCACAACACAAAGAAGAGTTTTATGGAAAATCCAAGACAATAGAAGAACAAGAACTGGAAATGAAACGTAAATGGAGGAAAAGAGAGGAAAGAAACCTCTCGCTTAGCTCACTCACAACCGCCAAGATTCATCCATCTCTGAAAAACCCCAAAAACCAATAACAAAATTATTTATAAACGTACCATATTTTTGTAGAAAATTAATTTCGAGAGGTCTTGTTGTTTTCTGAACATGTTGTGGATATGATCTGTCGTGTATAGACACGTTCGCGCGTGGGCGTCTGCGATGGTTTTTGAGAGGAGTTCCGAGATTTGGGCAGGATCTGTGGAAAAATTGATAAATAATTAATTATAGGTACCTACTTATTGACCGTTGAAAATCCGTTATAAATTAGGGATTATGGCAGAAATGGATATTTTTTTTTACAAAGCTTCATACCAAATTAGTTTTCAAGCTCAATATGGGTTGATTGTATTATAAGCGCAATGAACATGATACATTAAAATAATAAAAATATAAATAAATTATATAGGTACTAAAAATCATTAAAATCAAATTATTAAAAAAATAATAATTTAAAGATGAAAAAATGATGTTATGTTCGGACTTACGACTTGGATCCACACTAAACGGTTTATGTGGAACAAGTGTTCAAATCCCCTTGTGACACTACTGTGCAATAAATGAGATGTTAAAAATAACGTTGAACATCTTTGATAAAATGCAAAACAAAATTAAAGTAATAATGAGGGATACAAGCGTAGTAAGGTAGTGTTGTTAGTTAAAAAGCGAACAGTTTTTTTAAAAGCCATGCAATAGTGCCCCTTTTGTTAGAGAATGCGCAGTATATACAAAGATCTGCTTGACCGCCGGGTTTGCATTTTTTTTAAGCGTTTTTCTATACAACGACACCAGGTGGTACTAAAATACAAAATTTTATAAAGCGATTTTAGAAAGTAAGAATGAACATTATTTCATCAAACGATCAATTTTGTCAACAACTTTATCAATACATAAGACAGTTTTTCTAGACTCGGTGAAGGGGAAGAGCTAATTGTACCTTACTGTCGGACCATTCACCGAAATACCTGAGAGGTCAATCATGGACACATGTCCAAATCGCGCTGTTAAAGGAGGTGTAGAGCAGCGAATGAAGGAAAAAAAATACAGCAGAGGCAAGCGGAAAAGGGCCAAAATATAAGGAACAAGTTGAATAGGAATCGAGCATAACAAAAATGATAAACAAAAAGGAAAATAAATTATTTTCAAGAAACTCAAGATTGAGGGTGGTTGATGAAGAAGGAAAGTTCCAAGGCTGTTGCTTACAAAAGTCAGTATAGTTTTTACTTATTCAACCGGTTTCGCGAAACATCCGGTCAACATCAGGCACTACCTAAGAAACATGAAGTTACCTATAACTGTACCTACCTAATTTTCAGTTGTGTACGTTTCCGTGTAGTTGTGGATGAGGTATTATAGTTTTTTGTCATATTTCTTTCACAGATTTTACTCATAATTTCCACGGTGTGAGAGTTTTTAGATAGTTTTTAGATCGACGGAAGATAGTTCGAGCAAAATGCGGATAAAATTATACAGATACCTATACGAAGCGGTGAATATCTAGCTGAATAGAGGGTGATCGTCACCCTTAATGGCAAGGAAGAGTTGTGACTTGTGACATTTTCTCAAATAACCAATATTTAGCCATCTTATAGGAAATTTCGAGCTGATTCCGAATATACCATACGTAAGAAGTTTTTTTTTTTTTCAAAACGATTTTTGACCCTCAATATTCAATATTTTGACTCACACTAAGCTCCAAAAATTCGGACCGATGAACTTATCCTTTCTTTTGATATTATTGACATTTTGGCACTATTTTGAATTTTTTAGATCGTTCCTAGGGTCATATATCGTCTGGAGTGTTGAACTCGTGGTAGAATGACTCAAAACATAGAAGAAATTGAAGAAAACTTTCATCATTCCGAAAATCGTAAACCCATTTCAATAGCTTAATGCTCTTCGAAAATTCTCTTCACAAATATTACCGGATGAAGTCCCTGATGTTGGCGAAACAGGTAGATAGGTAAAGTTCTGAATTTGGAAAGCAGTATATAACACTCCACCCGCACCCACGTTTAAAATCGTAAAAAAATTTCGAAAAAAAGAAGAATTTGGCAGGAAATTCGAAAAAAAGCTTTGAAAGTACCTATGACAGAGGAGTTATAGGAATTTGAGTTTTCCGAGTCCTTGGCGGGCACTTCCTCGGATGGACGGGAAGTCGTGGAGTCGACGAAGGTGTTGACGGCGCCATCGGATATCGGCTCAGCCTCGAGCTTTATGGCCAACCGCTGTTGGCTGGGGACTACCTTACTTGAGCCACCACCTCCTCCTTACGGCGAAGAAGAAAAACCCAAAGAGATCATAACTTGTTTTGGAAAAGTGATTTTTGGAGAAGAAAAGCGTGGAAAACACTGTGGTTCGACAAGGTTCCAACCAACGGAAAAGAGAAAGATTTTCATCAAAACTGGATTCTACAAGGGTAGAAAGTTTCCTCCCTGAAATCGACTCCTGACCGCATTCGGCATTTTTACTAACTTGTAACTATCTGGTTTTAACCCGTTGCACTGGATAGTTCAGTGATCAGCTATGGGATCGATACCTCCTTTGTGTAAACCGACGGCAGAAATTGGGCCCCATCCTGTATCCCCATCGAAGATCAAAATATTCAAACTGCGTTGTTTTCGATGTGGGTAACTTGATCAGTTGGAACCTTGTAAAAAAAACATTTACTCTGTGATTACCAGCAAACGTGCATTGAATCAGTCATAGACATTTTTTGAGGTTGGCTGAAGCCTAAACGCCATTTCGTTTCCCCGAGTCGGCTCTTATTTTTTTAGAAAATCTTCCGCTCTCCCTATTTTTAATGATTCAACCAATATTCTATTTACATAAATGAATATGAAAATGGGATATTAATTACAAAACGATCATATTAAATATGAAGTACCTAAAATACTCTGGAAGGGTATATGAAAACATAAGTGGCACTCCATGCAATTGGGAATTTCTGGGGAATAACAAGGACTTCATTCTTTCTTTTAAATAAAAAATCAAATTTGGGAAAGAGCGTTGCACGTTCCTTCGAGATAGAAGCTCGGTAAATTCTATAGCATACCCAAAGCTGTTGGATCATAACGTTCTGCTTTTTGTTCACCATTTCACCATGAAAGTGGTGGGTTAGGACATACTTAGGTAATTATTTACTAGGTACCTGACGAAATTCAAGCAAAATTCTACCGAAAATACTCTGCGAAGAAATAAAAGTGGGAGCAATAGTCTTTCTGCACCTTGAAATGATTCTGTACGTAGAAATAAGAAATGTTAAATAATAATATATTAGTTACAGCCCATGGAACTAGACAGTAGTGCACCCAACTAAGTAGTAGCCATGCACAGCATTAGAAAAAGCGTCCATGTCACCTCATGTGGTTATTTTGAATTAACAGAGTGATTTGTGCCCATTCTAAGCCATTAAATCTAAGAATAAATTTGAAAACAGAAGTTTTTAATATGTAGCATGTGTTATACAAAATATTAAACAAAATGACTTCTTGTTAGATTGACTCAACGTTCAATCTGCAATTCAAAAAATAAAGATTATTCCACAAAACAATATTAAAAATATGCAGCGGAATTGATGAATTCGGTTGGTATGTACGAGTATATAAATTATATTGTTCATAACATCTCAAATCTTGATTATTCATTTACATTATTATGGTTACCTACAGCTAAAAAATAATCGAATTATGCGAGAAAATTAAGTACTTGAACGTTTAGTAATAATAAGAATTATTCAGTGAGCAACACATGACCTTATAGAATCCACCATGAACAATAATTGAACGTTCGAAATCAATTTATTTGAACCATTTTGGATGTCAGTTACAATTATTCTTTGGATTTTGACGATTTTAAATACCTATTAACTAAAGAAAAGCACTGAAACACGAGTCTACAAAAGTTTCTATTTACTCTGTCACGCGAAAAATAGGTTGGCATATGTGGAGATGCAAGTTATGTAATGTGAGGACGAAGTAGTACCATTCAATAACTACCTACACGTTTACCGTTACATGTATATAATATACTTGAATATTATAATAATTATTTGTATGTACAAATTCAACTTAGCAGAAAAACCACTGGAAAATGAGACTATTCGTAAGTGTCAAATACCTTTTCTTTCACCGAAACCAGAGCCAATATTATTTTTAAAGACGCTACGCTCAAACTAGCACAATCTACGAGTATAGGTGCTGATGTTCACTCAAATAATTATGTTACTTAAGGGGGTATGCCGTCATCGGACCAAAACGTCCTAAAAAAATGCCTAAATCTCGGCTATCAAAGAGTTTAAAGGAACTCTTAATATAGCCTTGTTACTACTTGGGACTAGTAAGTTGAAAAAAGGGAAAACCGCTCCCTTCTCCTAACCAATTAAGCCTTGAAAAGTTTTCTCCGACGGTTTAACCGATCAAATTCAAATCTGTTTCCGGCATTCTTTCCATTATTCGATTCTGGAGAGTCACTGTTAAAATTCCAGATTTTAAATTTATTTCAAATTTCATAATTTTCGGAATTTAAAATTTGAGTAGTAGGTACATTGCCTTCGAGATTTGAAAGACAAGAAAAATTACGAAAGCAGAAATAAAATTATTAAATTATTTGCTGATAAACGTTTGAAAACTGTTCAACACCCCTCTGGTAGCACCTTTACTGACTCATGTGACCTCACGTAATTCATTTAAGGTAAGTAGGAACTCATGAACTCATGAATGATGTGTATGTTGAATATATACTAATGCCTCAAAATGGCAAAACTAGACAAAAATAACAAACTAAACAATATTCACCTACCTACCTAACTACTTACTAAACCTACCTTACACCTACCTATAAAAACTGACTCGATTGGAGGACACCACCTACTTTGAGCTCAATCGGGTTCGTTTTCCATGAAATGTATAGGTTTTTCCAGAAGTTTCCGACCGCACATGTACAGCGCATGCGCTGTCTAAATCTTTTGTAAGAACCGACCCGAAAATGCCTTGAAATTGTGATATCGACTGCTAAGAAACAGCATGACATACTCGTAACTCAAAATCCCTAACTCTTTAGGAGAGGGATATTGAGTTATGTCATGCTGGTTCTTAGCCGACGATATGTTGAAATAGTTTCGGAGTTCTGTTTGTCAATTTCTTTTTTGATCTTAGATAGGGATTGAAAATGTTTGTAATATCAGTTATTCGTCCCACATGTGGCAACGTTTTCGCCCGAGTCTTCAGAACTAACAGCATAGATTTTGGATTTTGACATGGTGGACGAGGAGGTGCAGAATGACTTAAAGAGTAAATTCACCAAGAACCATTTTCTGGCATTTTTAAATCCGAATTTACTTCTCTCAAACAAACCTGTTAATTACGTCTCTTTTCCGCTATGTGTGGAATCGGAGCGTTACGAAGCCAGTTGACTAGAGTGGCATTTTTTGATTAGACTGAACTGTCGCTGGCTTCCAGTAGTGTTTACACGGTGCCAGTTACTGTCCAATCACTGGCCTACTTATTGGCCTCTTGTAAACGAGCCTTTACTACAGTTCCTGTCATTCCTGAAGGAGTTCCTACTTGGATAACAAGACAAATGAGAATTACCTGTGGTGACTACAGAGCCCATCATGCTGCTCTCGGACATCTGGTCTATACTCGGCCGAGGGTCGTAGGCCGTCGTAGTGGAGTCGACGAAGTCCGCAGAAATGTCGTATTGCATCGTCGCGGTGACCTGGCCGGTGTAGTTGTACGTGTAGGAACCCACCTCACTGCCGTAGGCGTACCTTGATTAGTCACAAAAACAGGCGAGGGGCGCACGGAAAAAGAAACAAAGAAACAGAAAAAAATGAGAGCGATACGGGAGGGGGTAAATTATAAACTTAATGGTAGTAAAACAGGGGATTTGGCATGTACATGTTCCGTTCGGTCATTTTCAAATACAGTTTTCGAATAACAATAAAACAACACGAAATAATTATACTTCTTTTAAACCGTCAAGGGTGAGGTTTTTGTGAAGTTATACTCAGTTGAACACGTCAGTAGACTACAACTGACTAGGAGTTTGCATTCAGGAGTTGCAAAACTTATGTCATCGCTTATACTCGAGGTGGTTAGTCTTCTTGTAGTAAACTGCAATAGAGAAAGGTCATTTTAAAATTAAGTTGATCAGAAACAGGCTTCGGCTTCGTACCTCCATGTTACGAGTACATCACAGGCTCGACGTTTTGGCTTTGCTGAGCATTTAATGTTTGCGATACCTATTTTAAGTCAGTTGAGTTATGAGCAAAATCAAAAAGATTCCGAATTTCGGTATTTTCCCGACTGAAGCAGGGCTAGAAGGGCTGGATCTTTTCATGCTCAGCTGTAGCATAGTAACTGAGCAAAACAGATCGAGGACTTCTGTCAGGCACAGAACCGAAGAGTGAATGAACAGAAAGCTTGACCTCACGACCCTTAACAAGCTATACTGGCGACAGCCCTGGTGGAATGTTTGGTAGCTACATATGCCACAAAATACAGGCGGAGTTTATACTCCCAATATTGCTCGTTTTCATTTGCCATCCACGATCATTGTCAACATATACTTTAGAGCGTCTAAGGCTCTTTTGGCAGCTTCTAGAAGTATTCCAAGGCTCCAGACCTCTGGAGATGAAGTGGAGTAGCTCGCGTTTTATGAAAATTCAGAAGAGTCAATACTTGAAACACTTCAAAGTTGGAGCCTCTTGTGTACTCCGTATCGGGAGATTTCTCTGGTGGCAAGCCATGGCCGGCTTCAAAGACCTTCTGAAGCTGGCCATGGAAAAGCCTATGAGGTATCGTTTCAGCTCTCGTAAATGCTTGAGGCCATTTGGTGAAATGGTCAACAACGAAAACATTGTATGCGTTCTTTGATAATCACCAGAATCAACTTTGGAAATAAAAAGTTGACTTTTTAAACTAGTAGAATCTTCAAGATCACGATTTGCTGTGAAATGACGGGCGATCCTTACGCCACACCAGTATTCAACCCCATGTCATATCTATTTAATTAGTAGTCATGAATATTCAAGATGGCGATCAACCTATCAGGATTCGAAAACCGGTTTGAAAATGACAAGAACGCCTTTCTATAGCCAAAACCTGCGAAGGTAAAAATCTAGAAAAAACATATTTCAGAGAAGGGAGTAGAGAAAGAGAATGAAAACGGAAACCATAAAATTTAGAAAAAACAACTTTGAAATCAATAGATAGATAGGAAATAAACAAAATCAGAGTTCCAAAAGGAGCAAAATTGTCACAATAAAGCCAATTTCATAGTCAAAAATAAAAATTGTAAAATTTTGATAATTGCATCAGATAAATAAATTGGTTTTTGTTTACTCCGGTTTCATCCTCTACGGTATTGCTCATTTATTTCACATTCTTCATTATTGGGGACAATAAGCGATGACAACGAAATTACGAAGAGAAATACCTACAATTTAAAATACTAATTGATTACACAGTCAGTGAATGGAGAAATGTTTAAGATAGCAAGTTGAATCATCCGAAACCTTTTAATGCACTTCTTTGGTTGAAACGTGATTGAAAATAAGGGGCTAATACATGACATGAAATGAACAAAATTAATATTTGTTTAGGGAAACTAAGAAAATGTGATTGTACAATTTGAATTTAAAATTCTAAAATAACATCAACGAGCGATGTAGCTAAAATAGTTCAAATCAGCAGTTCTCAAGTAGGTACCTATATTTCCCGAAAATAATTATCAATTTCTCATTCCGATTGCACTCAAATGAGGTATTGTATGGTATAGTTTGAGTTCATCTGCCTTCAACTTGCTACTGAATGAATTTTAAATGTTCCACGAGGTTGGTACATTATTTTTCGAACACTCAACTTCTGCTATCGTTTTATTATCGTCGATTTTGTTCGTTCAGCTTCCATAAATCAATTTTTATACTCCGCATACTCTAATTTCGAGCTGCACGTCGTAAAAATAGGTAAAGATTTATGATTCAGAGGAAAAATATTAATGTGTCCTATTACCCATAGTTGTGAAGCTGGTCTGTGGACGAAGGAGTTTGAGACTGGTCGAACACCGAGCTGTCCGGCGTTTGTTCCACCTGTGCGCGCAGCTGTGCTCTGTGGTACCGCACTTCGTCCTCCACCTTCTCCCTCTGCTTTTTGCTCATCCTCCCGAATTTCACGGCTGAAAACAGACAATAAAATCTACAATTAGACAGATTTGTACAAATATATGTATTTTATAAATAGAGTTCGGATCGATGGGATCGAACTAAATCACTGAAAACTAATTTGAATGAAAAGAAACCATGAAAAAACGTTGTTCCAAAAAAATAATGAGTAAAAATTTAAACGATTAATGTTACGATTCAACTGTGGAACTCATTATTTTTGTGGAAATATTCAACGTTTTTACAAATTTTTTTAAGCGAATTTTTGAAGAAAATGAAGCTATTGCAATGGGTTCAAAATGTTAGCAAATGCAAATTTTTCAAAATTCTCTTCCTGGAAATCCGTTTCCTGAAATTTAACACTTTTTCGTGTGTATAATAATATACCATATTTTTATATAAATGTGTGTCACTCCAGACGATATCTGACCCTGGAATCGTGGTAGGAAATCCAAAAAAAACCTTAAATGTCAATAATATCAAAAGAAAGGATGAGTTCGTTGGCCAGAATTTTCGGAGTACTCCAAGGAGTCAGATTTTGATATTTTAGTCAAAAATCGCTTTAAAAAAAACGCGTTTTTGAGGTTTTTGGTGTAAATTACCATCCTAATCATAGGAACATTATGGTATATTCGGAATCAGTGTGAAATTTCCTATAAGAATCACCCACCAAATCGGTTAAAATTATTCTTTGAAAATTCGCTCATCAACTCATGCTGCATGAATGGAACTTCTCTTCATCGATAGGATCGACAAACCCTCTAAACAAAAGCATTGAACCCAGCAAATAAGACCGTATATAAGAACAAAAATCCAACAAATAAGATCTTATATAGGTTCATAAAAAACTTGGGATTAGGATTAAAAATCATTCTTAGAGTGGATATTTATATTAATAGGTTTTTATATACCTACATATTTCTATATATATTATCTGTACAATTAAATTAAGTGATAATTAGTCTCCTTTCAGTATTTCTAACTCTAGGACATCATACCAACCAAGATTCCGACCGTGCACGAATTGCGGCTTTCCTTTGACAGGTTTCCTTTGACAGGTTTCCTGTCTTCCCTGGTCATTTTTCAGGTATCACAAGTGTTTCATTGATTAGATCAACAACTTCAGTGAGTTCTTTTCCATCGGATTCGAGCTTTAGAATAAGTTCAGATATGAAACTTTGTGTGCTTTAATAATGCAAGAGATGAAATGACAGTCTTATCCTTAAATCAACGAAGGACATGAAGAGTATTGATAAACATGCAAGAAAGGAGTTCTTCTCCAGTAACGATTCTAGAGCGATGAGTGCGCTTTCTCAGGTTCAAGAATTGTCAACGTTCACTTCCCTTTTCGTAAATTCATTCTGAATATTGAGCAATGATGGGAGAATATAACGTAATACTTCCGTTATCATGTTTTATAAAACGAGTTCCGAATGAGACTCGTCGTAACAAGACAGAAAGTACAGTACTGCAGTCATTAAGTGATTGGAAGTCAACAAAATACTAATTTGAGCAAACAAAATGGAAATTCAATTCAAATATATAGGTATAAGTAGATATCTTATTACTATTGAAAATGATTGTTCATTATGTCACCCGCGGTGTGATGACGTTCACTTATTTATTTCACAAACGTTCCTGAACCCATATTTTCAATAAACGCGATCATAATAATTACGACAATAATATAAAATAAGTCGAGTCAAGGAGGTATTAATTTATTACCAACTATGAGGAACGATAAATGGCCAATAAATCACAAAATTAGGCCCGTTTGAGGAAGCAATATCCTTTAGTTATGGTTCAACTTCCTTAGACGATTTAAAATATATATGTATATATGCGCCCGACCGCTGGGTGATTATATAATAAGTTGCGAACGAAAACAATAAAAATTCTGCATGCGGGGAGACTTTCACGGTTTTCTAACTCCCGTGGTTGGGAAAGCGTTTCATAATATTCACTTCCTCATTTTGATGCACAGTGGCAGCAACTGGGGAAACGTTTGTTTTTTACAATAAAACCAAAACGCAGCTTGTGTGTAAAAAAAAAAAAATCAAAGGAGACGCAGAATTTATACCTATATTTAGGCCTGCATCATAGAGATGGGACGGAATCAACTTCACAGAATAAAATCACCTATTACTGGCCAGTAGCAATACTCCCAATCACCTGCTACTGAGCAGTAGTTTAGTACCTAAGAAACCCTGCTACTTCTGAGAGAAGGGTAAAAGATGTGGAAGTATGAAGTCTACCTACTTCCATGAGGTTGGCAGCTCTTTTTCACGTCGATTGCTTCGGTATACATCAGAAATCACCCACAGTCCAGCTCCAGTTCCAGTTCCATTCACAGTGAAGTAGGTATTCACAGTTTAGTATCATATCTGTGATCACTGTATCAGTGGCCTGTCCACCTTCCAAATTACTTCTTCTCGTGTAAGTAGGAAGAGTGACACTTCGTACTCCCATGCTTTTACCAAACTGTGAAGTGAACTTAATCACATTCGGAAAATATAGCCATGAATTTTACTCTTTAGGTGTTTATTACGTTTAGGTCGGGCGAGGAAATCGAAAATAGCGACAACCTGTTGAAAAAGGATAAAGTAGTTTCTTGCAAGTTAGGTAAAGAAGTGTAGGTATACATCAACAGCTATAGGCTCAGAACAGCATAAGGTAAACAATCACCATGGAAGTAGCGTTCTTCATCCTCCCTTGCCAATCACCTTGCTACGAAAATCACCAACCTTTCACTCAACCCTATAGTATTTCTCGTAGCAATATCACTGTAACTTATTATTTTAGATTCACAGTACCTCCCATCACTACTACGAGTACATAGTAAGGAGCTGAGGAACCAGTATTCCGCGAGCACTAATGATGGTTTGGCGAATCGTCTCTTTTGCTATTTGAAAGGAAGGTGGTACTCAGGGAGATCATTTTGACATCTGTTAAAGATGGGGAACCTAACACACAGCAGACAGCAATCTATAGGATATCAGTGAGACCATATCAATTAAGGTACAAAGGTATAATACTGGGCAGAAGACAAGTAGCCCTCTTCCTAAGGTCTGTGCAACTCAACAATACCTGTATTATTAAACTAAAAATTATTAGGGCCCCCTTGAATCCAGGTCATGTTCATTGGAGATTAGGTAGGTACATTAAAAATAGGGCAAGAGCGATTTAGAATGACACACAGTAGAAGAAGAACTGCTAAGGAGGTGAGAACGGATGAAACCGCAGGAGGGATTTGAATGGCTGGCGAGAGTCAACCACTCATCCTCAGGGAACTTGCCGTCTTCCCACAGGAGTCCAGCCAGCTGGCCGTGTATTGTCAAGTAACTTATAGAGTGAGGTTGAGGAAGCATTGTGCGCATCAGGTATCGAGAAACCATCACGTTTGGAAACATTGAGGCACCAAGAGGTGACTGTTTTATCGTATAGTAGATCGAAGAATGAGGTATTCCATTGGTACACCAAAACCTACCTAATCTTATGTACTAAATACTTATGTACCACATAGCTAATATAAATATCAAAACAAATTGTCCAGGGCCACATTTTTTGGGCTTGAGGTGCTTGAAGCACAGGTACCTAATAGGACAATATTTTTATTGTTTCCTATGGAGCTGTGTCACTCCGGGGGACTGACGGTTGTAATGCTAATCGACTGATTCATCAACATCAATAGTGTTCAATTGAAGACTCCGTCGTTCAGTCGCACCAAGAAAAACGTATTAATTTAGCTATATAGGTTCCTGCTTAACCAGTAATCAGGGTATCCTATGATTCTTGAGGGGTTCCTTCTTATCATTCCAAAAAAAGGTGATTCATTACCATAGACATCTCGAACCTGGGGGCTAGGTAAACAGGCAGGTGAGGGAGCCCGCGGGATCACCGTGTTATTGTACAGTCGTGAGCGGGGGAAGAGGAGAGGGGAACTGAGTCTTGACTCCGCCTGTACAGCCGCTCTTGAGGCCAATAACCCTCCAAGGCTGTTACAATGGCCTATTTTCCACTGTGGTGACTGTACGTCCTTGTGCCGACACGAGGGGCACCTACTAGCGGCGGACATCGAGGGATTTTTTGTACGGATTGCGGATGATTTTTCTCCAAAACAGATTTCGAGTTGGGTGATATAGTAATTTAGCGGAAATGAGTCCAATGATAGCAGAAATGTACTGTACTACAGTACGTAAAACACGTCAACGTTCAAATCGGAATCCAAATTAGAACCTGTGAACAAGTCGAGTGGCTCGTTTTTCGAAATAGAGGAGGAACTAGAAATATGACTAAGTTCTGGTTGACAAATGACGATACACCGTAAATTCTGGAGCATAGGTATATCGAAGCCCTGGATTCCAGATAAGCAAAAGAAAGAGAGCAGCAGGTGCTGGAAAAAACCTCCAGGGCCTACCTATCCAAGTTAATCGAATTGACTCTTTGATCGGAAAGGAAATAAGTAGGTATTGGTATATACTTTCACTGGCTGCAGAAGCCAAGACAAATTTTTGTACCAAGGAAGACTCAAATGTATTTACCTAGAAGGTCCTACCGAGTAGGGCCTAGTATACATCAGGTGGTGGACGGACACTCGCAGATACAGAAAGATACCTACCGAGCATTCATATGTAGAGGTAAGTCGCATGAGTGACTAGAGAAGTGCAAAGAAAAAAATCAAAATCCATAAAAAACACTTGTGTCT
>JAEMON010000006.1:3037584-3067744 GCA_030264115.1 Lygus lineolaris | reverse complement strand
AACTTCAATAAATTGATAACGACCCGTAAATTTGGCCAGGAAATGAACAGATTGTCTCAAAGAGTCTTTTTTATTCCCCATCTGATGCCTGATAAAATGTGTCTAATTTAATGTTGAATGATTCAAAATTGATATGAAATTCAGGCCTATGGTCATTCATTTCCGAAAGGTAAATAATACAGGTTTTAATACTATAAATCGTGGTTCGATAAGCAACCAAGAAAAACGACGATTTCTTTCTAGATATAATATATAAGCATTTCCAGAGAAGATTTGAATTTTTGAGTAACTATAGGCTACTTTTCCATACCATCTTAAAGGAGAATATAAATTAATTACAGCTCAGGAAAATTGAATCTTTGGATTCCTTCAAAGTGCCGCAAGGTAGTTCGTTTTCAACCGTGTCGAACGAATGCGATGAACCGTCATGCGCCCTTTTTGGCCCTTTAGGACATTTACCCTTTTGAGGACCGAATCCGCGGCCAGACATCAGAAGACTCGCGAAGAAGTCTCCGTCAAGCTTATTTTATGCTTACTTGGTGAACACCGGGAGCGAGGGCAATGAACCTTGATTTCTTCTGCAATCGGTGAATTAAACATCCCGTCACATTTTCTGTAAAGGCCGTGTAGGTACCTACCTTGAGTCATATTCACGAAGACTCAATTTTATATGTGCCTTTTGATTTGGAATTATTTTTGGGATCAATTTTTTCTCAGTCTCGGAACCACGCCATTTTCATTTATTATTAGATAATTATAATGCATTAAACTGGAATGTCTTCCAGGCATTTTTCGAGATTTTCTGGGAAAATTTCGTGCTCAAAATGTTCATTTTGAACCCCTTAGTAAGAATCCAGTTGACTGAAGGGTGACCTCCTTCTTAGTGTACGGCTTTTGAATGTCAAAATTGGTGTGTTTGAGGGCTTTTAGGCTTTTTTCAAGCTTTTCCGGACCTTTTAGCGAATGTTCGAAAAAAAATGAAGCTATTGCAATGGCTTCAAAATTTAAATTAAGCAAATTTCTTCATGGAAATCTGTTTTAGATCATTCTAAAACGATTCCTGAAATTCAACACTTATAGGTATATATCGGTTAAAATTATTCTTTGAAAAATCGCTCATCAACTCATGCTGCATGAATGGGACTTCTGTTTCTTGATTGTTGAGGTGATAGTTTCACCTGTTTCAGCCAATACTTTCATTTCTGTTGACGTTTCTTGAGACTCAAATCATACCTAGAATAGTAAGATACCTATTTATGTTGGTAGATACGACATTAAAAGAGTTAACAACAAGAGATATTGGTTACTTTGACTTATTTGTGGTGTGTGGGGTGATAAATGTGTTGGTTGAGCCCGTAGATATGAATCCGGTTTGACTGCAGATTTTGCTAATCTTCAAATATCTCCTGGCATTAGAGGCAAAATTTGTAATCGCACTACCCGACCATTTCAACTCCTTCTAAAACCAGTTATTTAGTAGGTACAGAAAAATAGAAAAATTATGCATAACTTGAAACTTAGATAAGTTAGTAGTGGCTTGAGGTAACTACATACGGTCACCCTACAATATCATGATCGCAGGTCTAGACCACCAGATTGTTTTTTTTTTTTAATTTAATTAATTCTTAGACAGTAAATTTTGAAAATATTTCAAGCTTCGATCAACTATTCTTAGAATGTAAGACGAGGGAGTCGAGAGGTGGGTGTCAACTACAGGATCGTTGACCGATTTCGGTGCAAGGAACTCAGTTCGGGAGCGCCAATAATACGTTATGACTTCACGGACGGCTGCCTACATGGTCTTGAGATTTTAATCTAGTCGAATCGTCGCTTGAATGGAATGCCGTTCGAATAATGACCGTATAATTATCGAAGGCGATGTAGTTGAAAAGTTTTACAAGCTGTAATAGAATGAAAGATCTACTTAACCCATAGCTCTATGGGTTTCTGAACCCAAAGCGTGCTCTATGGGTTTCTGGGACATTCCCGATCCTGATTTTGGCTATCCTGACGGTCTGTCTGTGCTAAGTTAATTCCAAACAGTTAGGGAAACAGTTTTTGAACACTACAATTACTCTATAAAAAGAAAACGGAATTAAATAGAAAAACGTTGTCTATTTCCACGAAAATAATGAGTTACAAAGTTAATATAACTTTGTAACTCATTATTTTCTTGGAAATAGACATAATATAACTTTGTAACTCATTATTTTCTTGGAAATAGACAACGTTTTTCTATTTAACTCCGTTTTCTTTTTATTGAAATGGGTTTCCACAACTTCGTCGCGAGTGATTCAGTTCATAACAATTACTCTTTTGGTACCTACCTATTGTACCGTACCTGTGCACCTCTTTATCTTAATCGTATTTTATATTTATATTTATGTCATGAAGAAAAACTCTCCCGCTGTGATCTTACATAACATTCGCTTTTTATATTCAACTACCACGTGCCGCTCAATGTCACCATGTGAGACCAATATTTGAATACTAAGGGTAGTTACATATTGACGCACCATCAACTGTTCGCCATCGATTCGCGTTTATAGTGGTTCAGTTCAGCATGGATGTTCTCCCTCTCTTTTTCTTGGTTTTGAATTTATTTTCAGTCGTGTTTGAACGCTGTCAAGATGATTTTCAGTGAGAGCGACGATGATAATGTATGTTAGTTGGCATTAGCTAAGTGGTTATATTGTCTATATCAAAATAGAAGATTCAGGGCACACCTATAGAATCAGGTGAGGGTCAAATTGGGAGAGTATCACCACCTACTCACACAATTGAAGGAAGATGAATAGAGGCTCCTCAACTACATGAGCCTGACGACACAGTGGGCTCCTTAGGAACGTTCGCAACAGACGTCAGTGAGGGAAAAATCTGGGCATATACCTAATGAGTACCTGGATGTGTACTAATTTCACTAAACTATTTGTCCATCAGACGATAAAGAGGAACAACGACGGCGATTTGACAGAAGTTGTGCTCTATCAAATTTCTACGATGATTTCAGATATTGAAATCTACGCAGACATTCAAAACGCAAATTAATCATAACTCACCCACAGTAAATGATAAATCTGCCCATCTGACAATACGAAGGGAATACAAACAGGCTCCCCGCAGATACAAGCCGGGGGCCGAGCAGACAAGTGTTGGGCAAGAAGCGGCCGGGTTTGACGTAGCAGAGCCAACTGGGACAAGGTGATCCTGGTTAGGTGCCACTGACCTGAGGAGGTTATCGAACATCGTAAGGATTTTTTTCTACCTCATTTTTTCGTGTTGATCGTGAAGCCACTATGTATCATTTTACAGAGGCGAAACTGACTCCATTAAAAACTTCACGGATAGCGTGGGCGTGTTATTCTTCTTGGACGTTATCAAGGACGAGGATATTTGTTAGAAATTCCCAATACCGCGATTCACCTTATTCAAAGAATGGGGCATTTACATATATGGGTCTAAAGATGTAAGCTTGCCTGTGTCTTGTTATTTAGAATGTTAGAACACGGTTAAAGTGAATGAAGTAGAAGATAATAGAGAGTTTTTGTTCTTCCCGTTTCCGAAAACGCGTTCCGATACGTGTAGTTGATGATAAGGGAAAACGGACCAATGGGGTTCCAGCATTCCCTTTCCCGTCACCGAAAAGTTCTTCACGTATACGTATACGTGGAGAAGCAGCTCGATCTGCACATCGATCTGAAATGAGAAAACTAAGATGGAACCCCGAAGAGTTTGAAGAAGAGGCGGTAAGTTGAGAAAACTGAAAAGGACCTTAAATGACGTCACCAACCGGAAGGGAGATATCCAACGTTCGGGAAGGCATGGATACTATCGTTGCACAACCCGGATTTCCCGGTTGATGTTGAGAAGTATAGCATCCATGACCACGAAGAAGTTTCAGCCCGCCGTTAGTAGGCAGCTGATCAGAAAAAGAACTTAGTTGAAGTCTCAAAGAATGAGGCGGGAATAATTTAATTTCAGAAACTTCACTAAATTCCCTGAAATTACAGAGAAGTCATTTCTGCGATATGACTTCTGTTTTATCACTTTTCAATGGTTAACTTTCAAGGAAAGAAATTCATGCAAAAGATCCGTCACAAAACGACGTAGTCCAAAAAAAACATGAATAATTACAATATTAGATCTAAAGAATCTTGAAGAAGGATTCAAATCCAACTGGGAATTCGCCCAAAGAAGAGCTACATTCTTCTGATTCATTGGCTTGAAAAAATAATAAATCCGTCTTCAAATTTGGATAATTCTATTATTATATTGAACCCTATGCCATGTGCCGCAACTGCAACATGTTTAACATGTACTTGCCACCATGAGTCAAATCCTTAATCCCGGATTTCTAAGATGTACCTAGTTTATAAATAAGTTTACGCTAGTGGATCAAAAATAAGGCGAAAACAAGTTGATCAAGCCACCCCATGACATTAATCACGACTCTATCACGACGTGGACTCACGTATTAACTTTTCACGACTTACCTATCTAAGGCAGGGCTTACCTGTACCAGAATAGGTCCTACCGAGAAGGGGTCTATCTAGTTACCAAGCTCGAAAACTAGCCTTGTAGTCCCAATATGGTCTCAACACCTGTTTGAGTTGTTTTATACGCCGTCTTGTGTGATCACTGGACTGGCCAGTGCGGAGGTCACGATAGAAACCTTATGACGTTTTGATTGGGATAAATTGAAACAGTGATAATTGAAAAAGCGAAAATATTGGTGCAAATAAGTACCTAGGTAATAAAACGGATGTAACCAGCAGTTAAAATCGAATTTAAGACTCTACAACTCTGATGAAATCAAAGTTCTCGTAAGGACTGAATGCTGTACATGCGGAGTCGCCAAGAATCGATTGAATTTCGTACACTTTTTTTGTCACCATGAACTATTAGGTAAGATACAGAAAAACGCGGATTCCTAGCCTTAAAACCGTAATTGTAGCAAGATGAATGAAGGAGGTTTTCTTTGTCCTGATTTTGACACGAATATGTCTTTTCGCTGGGTTCAATCCAAAATTTTGTCCCGTCAAAAGCGTCACCATGTTTGACATGGTTTAATTGTTTTTATGCCTGAGCAGCCAGCATAAAATTTCAGCATAAATCGAGAGCTTTCCAACGAATGAATAACGATTTTTGCAGGTGAAAAACTGACTGAGTTAAATTTCCCTAGTTACGAGGGTTTGGCATGAATTTTCTTTCCAACAGTCTGTATTATTTTTATAGAGATTGTATGTTTACTAGCATCAAATGTGGTAACCGCAGGGGTGACATGGTTTCTTTATTTCTATTAACACTTAATTTTTCCTTTGGATAAAACTATGTTTTTCTTCTAACAACAATGTCTATTATAGGTACTATACGCATATAGGCACCTACATTGTGAAATGGAAGTGGCGTTTGGACCACCTACTCGAGTACTCAGTGCAAAATGACATATATTCATGTCACAATGAAGCGTGAAGCGTTGATATTCGTTTTTATTTCTGGCTTCTCATGACGAAGGGCTGTGTGTTGTTCCTCGGGGAAGGACCTTCTTAGTCGGGAGCATAAATGCTCCAATTTAGGATGTTGGAGCTGTGAAAACAAGGCCATTTAACCAGAATGATTACCAGGATATAAGATGGAGAGGTTGGAAAAGCGTTAACCTCATTACAATTTTATAGTAGGTACGTCGTTATTTTGATTGAAAGGTATTCCAGTACATCTGAAGATTTATTCTCCATTAATTTAATGACGAGCTGGACGGGTACCAATCGAGCAGCTGTGCTGATCCACCTAGATCGGGTTAGAGAGAAATTTGCTGAAGTGATCGCCAACCTTCGATAAAGGAGATAGAACTAGAAGAAGAAGGAGAATTCATAGTCAGCCTTCTGACGTTCATTCGGTAGCTTCTTATCCAAACTAGGTATAGATGGGTAGGCACATAGGAGATACTAAAAGAAGATGAAGTTTTTAGGACATTTTATAGATACACGTCACGGCTATACTTTCAAGGGGAGGAGAAGCAGAATTGGTTCGGGAAATTCGGTGTTGTGAACAAGAACATTAGCTTGCTCTCAAAAGGTTATAATGATACGTGAATTAATCAGTGAATACCTGTTAAAATCTAGTTAAAAAAGAGAGAACATGATCGATATTTTAGCTACAATATTTATGTGGTCTTATCTTAGTATGATCAAAATTTATTAATTGTTTAAAGCAGTGGTCATGACCGTGACAACTGCTGAAGGCTGCTAAAATCAGAAATAATGGTCATTCCTAATAAATCATTTTTGAGCTTATCAAGCTTATGATGTCCAGAAAAGGTGAAAATTTGCTATTCCTTGTGCGATAATCAGTGGAAAAGGCGCAAAACAGCAAAAATAGCTGTGTGAGAATAACTAGCACTGATGTAATGGTACAAGCACAAGTTGAAATCAAGGTCGAATGAGTACACTGTACTGAATGTACGATTGTAAATATCCAGTAGAAGCAATTAGTACTAGAACACCGTATCATGTGCTTTACATTGAATCCTTCAACATAACGACATTAGTATTCTTGTCATACGAAGGGTTTCTCATGTTTTAATGCAAAAAAAAAGGACGGAGTTTCTCTATTCAAAGATCGCTCGCCAATGATGTAACATCCCGACTTGACTTATGACCAGCAATAAAGAAACTTCTCCTCATGAGATGCAGATGACTCACATCAACGGTATTGCCAAGAGCTTTTAAAAGACCAAAGGACCTAATTTGGAGTTGAGAACTCACTGAACACTTCGCTAGTTTCACAGAGGATTCGTGAACATGGTCAATGCGACGAGGGAGGTCTTGGTAGATAGGAGTGCGATGATACGGGTCGGTTCGCCTTGGCTCTGCCCGACGTTTTCAGAATGCAAATCCTCGAAAAAAGGGGTCTCCTTTGATCCTTCCCCTTTGATAGGCCAGAATGGAGAGGTGGGGATACTCTTTTTACTTGTGCCGACGGGATTTGCTTCTCCCATTGTGAGAAGCGCGACGTTTCGCAAACGTTGAATTCACTTTTAACAAAAACGAGATCCTTATCCGGTTGTGAGCCTTTCTCGTTTAAAGGGGATGCACTCTCAGCGGTTTTTTGCCAAGTATCATAGAAGTTGTTGTTGGAATGCGATGCAATGTAAAGTAAAGTAAAGTAAAGTAAACAACCATTTCAGGCTGGATTTCCGTCCGACTGCCGCTCCCGGCGTCGCGGACGTCATCAGCTGTCCTCCAATGGGAAGATCAGAATTTGATCTGATGATTTCGCTCAAGGCTACTCATTGCCTCACCCCCTTGAGTGGAGAGGGGATCGCCGACGGTCCGACGCGAAAATACTGAGATGTGTGGTCCCAGCCACGCAGGCGGTCACCCATCCAAGTAATAACCACCCCGCTGATAGTTGAACTTCGGTGATCTCACGGGAACCGGTTTATTCCACCAGATAAGGCCGTCGGCGAATGCGATGCAATGCTTAATCTTGACCCGAATCGAGATTGTTTTCTGTATGCTGCAATGCGACGCACTCAGAGAATAGGACCATTTTCGGCAAAGGCAACCTTACCGAACACAACAACACAGCATTAATAAACTAGGAACTCTCAATCATGACCCAAATCGAGACTGCTGAAGACTCACGTTTTGCAGAGTAGAATAAGTCATTTAGTTAGATCCAACTCAGGCCCAAATCGAGATTGTTTTCTATATTCTGCAAGTTACTGAACTAATTAACAGACAGGCATGCACCTCAGCGTTTCTCGGCAACATCCCAAAGAAGTTCTTGTTTTAATACAATCCAATGTTGATCTTCAGGAATTGTTTTCTGTATGCCTGAAGCGACTTTTAGAGCGACTTTATTCCCACATTGTTTCATGAGCACCAGAGAGGGCGAACCAGCGAAATAATTTATTCTAGATGCAACACAACAATTGATTTCCCAAACGTCGATCAATACTCTACCAATTAGACGGCTATTGTATGGACGAATAAGGCGACGAAAGGCCAAGACACGGGGGTAACTGGAGAAAGGCCAGAACACACCACGATTGTGATTCATAGTCACCAGGGACTACGCCCTGGCAGGAGCCGGTTTCTGATTTTCGTCGTAAGAAAAAGGAGAAACCTCCCCTCTCCACCACCTATTCCGAACTCCTCGTTAGGTCTGTTTGGTAACGCCTTGAGAGATACTGGGGCGTGGCGCGAAACCACCCTCATCAGAAGAGAACCGGAGTACTTGGTTTATACGGACGAAATGTGTTGAAAAAGTAAAAGGAGCCGAATTTGACGTCATTACTCGTCGTCATTCATTATTGAAAACTAGTGTGAAGATATTGCCTGGGATGAATTTTGATCAATCATGTTGCATTCTTGAAATCTTAAATGTGGTAAGCGACATTTATGTGATCCTCAAATCCTCAAAACCACAGAGCCTGAACTCCAGAACATGAACGTAGTAAAGATCCAGCTAACCGTATTGGGTAATATAAATATCCTAATAATATTAGGTAATATATCCTCTTGAGGCAGAGTGCAAATTAAGCACTGAAGGTGCTACAAAATGGAATCAGTTTCCAATGATGAGATTATTGATAATGAGGTGGTTACGATTGTATTTTGACATTTCATGTCTTTGCTATGGCACACAACCAAATTTTCGTTATGTCACGTTACGTTACGTAACGAAATATGCTCAATGATTATTATGATTCGTAGAAGTGAAGTAGGTAGGTACCTATATGATTATAGCTGAAATTTGGCTATATGATTATTATGATTTGGCTGGTAGCCTCCTTAGGAGGTGAACAATAAGGTGCACAGGGTTTTGATCAGCTGAGTGGCTCCTGAAGCTAACTTCTTTCCTATCAACTGTGGAAACCTTAAATTTGGCTGGTAGCCTCCTTAGGACGTGAACAATAAGTTGCACAGGGTTTTGATCAGCTGAGTTTATATTGAAAAAAATGTAATTCACAGAGGAAGAAAAGATTGCTAGAAGATGGAAGGGAAGAAGGAGGAAGGGAAAGATATGAAATGTCCTAATGCGTTGCAGACTTGTATGCAAGCGTTTCAATATAAAGAAAACAAAATTTTCAAATTGATTTGAAAATGACATTCATCAAATGATGTTAAATAATTTTATCAAACGGATCAAACAAAAATCTGTTTTGTCCAACAACCAAGTATGATCAGCTTGCCAGTAGACATAATTTTGACTTGTTGTTATATTCGAATTCAAGATTGTTTGCAACAGGACAGTAACTTCAACAGTTCCAGCTGATACTGCAGCATCTATGAGCACAGCGCTCACACGCCGTATTTGGACTCGAGGCCCGAGTAAGGTTGAGAACTTGGGAAAACTACGGAGGGGAAAAAAGCTCGCAATTAAACTGCGGCAGAGAGGAACCGCGTACGAACATTGCGTAAGAAGGTTACGTGATAGCAACGGAGTGAAAGCTGCTCGGCTCATGCCCATAGGTTGAGGGGCTGGTGGGAGGTTGTCGTGTACTCAGCACTGGCCTAGTGTGTTCATACTCTTACCTGTACACATAAGGGTTTCGTCACATTTTGATGATTGATAGAATAGAAAAGGAAAAGAGTCTACCGAAGAAGATAACATACCTAATCAAAGGGGAAAACCCCATCAATAGAGATCGCCACTATGAGTGGCTTTAGCTGTCATCAAAATTATCATCCATGATTCCTTCTCATGTCAAGCACAGACATATTCCTTGTGAGGTTTTGATAACATTTTCATGGTTGTTTGAATAGAAAATGGATAGAAAATGGAAAAAAAGTCTACCTAATATGATAACAATAGTCAGTGCCAAAATCCATCGATAAGGATGATGATGATCCTGCTGCCACCATGTAAATATTCTCGATTCCCAGGTACAGATATCAAATACAGTAATTTCGTTCATTTTAGTTCATATCTACTCGAAACACCTATGACTGAACTTGGCTCCAAGCGTCGTCATAAATCATGGAAGAACCAAGCAAGCAAGTATGACTCTTATACAAGTTTTGTCAACAGAGATCGCCACCTTCGGCGATTCCAGTTCCAGCTCACTGGCATCCCAACCACTAAAATCCAAACTGTGGCCATCTATTGCTATAGTAAATATTTAGATTGAACACCTGAGAGCTTCATATTGCACTCAGCAGACGCTTGTAGGCGGATTAACCTTCTTTGAATTCGCTCTGGTAACATAAATTATTTCCTACTAACTTCAGTGGTAGGTGGAGTCGACAACGAAAGTGTTGATGACCCAACTACGAGTATATTCCTAGTGAAGCGTTCGACGGCCCGATGCCGTGTGGCTGCCTTTATCCGTCAAGCAGACTCGATTGGTTGTCAATAATTATTGTCTCTGCAGCCTTTGTAATACTAGTATATTATTAATTAGTCAGTAAACCTCGACGAGGTGGCCAACAATTGGTTAGTGGCAACAGACTCTCATTAAATTGTTGGCTATCTTCTTGAGACAAGTCCATTAGTTGATAGAGTTGACAATGATATCCAGAGGGCTGTTGAAAGCTTCTCAATAAAGCAGATCCACCTTTCGAACTTTCAATTTCCGATCACAAATTATTGCATTGGATAAAGTGCCAACAAATGAGAAATTCGTAGGTGCATGTTGCATGTCACACTATTCCAGAAGCACATGAGCCATTACCAGCCCTACAAGTAGGCCAAGCCGAACAATTCGTTCCGCACAGCCAGAATGCCTCTTCCTCCCTCAACACATTTGTTATCTTCTCTTGCCTTTCTCTCTCTGGCCAACAAATCGGAGCATCAACCAACCCACCCCGCCCAATCTCACTCTCACGTCACTAAAGCCCCTGTCGATCAGGCATTTCTCTTGTGCCTCCTCTTTTTCAATCAACCGCAAACACGAACTCCCTGGTTCTTCTCTTTACGGACAGCTTCCCATTTGATGTAGACGTCTGCCCGTGTCAGTTAACGTTTTATTATACATCTCTTCTTTGTTTTGCGCATATATTTGATTACGTGACTTATTTTGTTCGGATCAGCATGATGCTACTTGAATACTACCTCAAGCTGCAGATGGCACCTTACTAATTGAAAAAAAAGTGATTTCTTCGCAAAAAGATGTGGGTTATTCTACACCGCAGCCTCCTTTATTTATGCTGAAACATGAGGACCTTTTAGACGGCAATGAGACGTTATGTCCGAATTTCGTATCCATTCAGGGATCTTGACATGCCCACTGTTGTAGAATTACTGAGACTCACCACTCAAGTTTTGAAAAATGTTACCACTGCTTTGTGGTACCTAATTCAGTCT
This sequence comes from Lygus lineolaris, assembly GCA_030264115.1. Taxonomy (NCBI): domain Eukaryota; kingdom Metazoa; phylum Arthropoda; class Insecta; order Hemiptera; family Miridae; genus Lygus; species Lygus lineolaris. Next base: position 3,056,431 of record JAEMON010000006.1, on the reverse strand, counting down.
TATCTCCTTCCTAACTACTCTTTCAAATTAATAATTTTGTGGTTCAAATAGTTTGTACCCTATGTGCCACATCGTCGATTTCACCTGTACCAAGTCTCATTGTGGAGGAACACGAAAGTATCTCTCAAGTTCCACCAATTTTTCATGAAGAAACCATTCCAGGATACCGAAAGAGTAAACCCCAGACCAGCCCATTTCAATTAAGCTGGTTTGATTGGGACCAATTCGAGCCTTTTGTTCATCTTCAGTCTGCGGAAAATTCGCAATACGCTCTAATTGCCGTTCTAATATTTCCAGGGTGGAGGAGAGTAGTGTGCCAGTATTGAAAGACCGCGACAGAACATTTGGGCGCTACGTGGGACTTGCCAGGTAGGATGATGTCGGGTGTTGGCCGATTGTTACCAGCGGCCAGTAATTGAATGCAAACATATCCGAGAGCTTCCCGAATTGTACTGGAGTGGCTGCTGATAATCGGTGTTCACTTTTCGCAAGCATTCAACATCGAGTCATAAATCGAACAATCGCCAATTAATCGTGCGTTGCAATTTCCCACTTACAATCGCTGAGGTAGGTACGTTGTTTGAGATACATTAAAACATTCCAGTTTGAACCGAACACACACATGAATAGATAACACTTGACCCACATAAATACCTATGATGATAAATAATCCTGTACAGAGTTAGGCATCACCAAAACTTTTTTATATGCAGCTAAACCAATCTCGAAAAATTAACTAATCCTGTCCACCATCATCTGCAATTATTACTATGTCTGAATTGCAATTGCAATCACATTGCATTCTTCCATTTACGAAATGGAGAATCACTCAAGTAGTTTTCTGACACCTCAGCAATAATAAAATAACGATATTTCGCATGGATCGTTAAAAGGAAACTACTGAAATGATGAAAGTTGGATAGTAGTGTTGAGCCAAAGAGGAGATTTGTTAACTTGTTCTTGATCGATTTTGATGTTTGATTCGTTGGTGACCATCGATGGTTTTTGAACGATTCTCAACTCTACTTTTTATGGTTCCAGCTTATATTTCTACATGCCACCATCCCTGCATACTGTGGGTATCGCTACAACTTGTACTGACTAACCCAAAAAACATGATATCAGCTTGCATACTGTAGGTATCAGTCCAACATTTAGAAACACCCAAACAAGTAAATATCGATTGAAGATGGGGAAGTACAAACGTATATGTTTGTATCGTTTATAGACTGCAGTTCAAATTACCTATTCCAACCATTCCTGTGAAAACAAATCCCTATGATTCCTCCATTTTATTTCCCATTATCACCAGCCTGTCTCTAATCCCTCCTCATGAATCCGCGTTTTCGCAATATTACTGGTACCTATTCAAGTATCTACCAGTGAACATCATCTCGATCTCCACTCAGACGACGAACGGATATACCAGGAAGATTATTAAGAAACCCAGTAGGGTTTCTGGTTAAGTCCCCCATCATCTTTACCTTTCCTTAGTTTGAACTTAGGTACATTCATTTCATCTTCCACTGTTACTTCTTGGGAATACATGGAACATTATACCTCCTGGCGTCATATTCTTTCAACTTCAATTTATATTCTATAAGAATGACCTTCACCATTTTATCTGCTCGTATTTTTGTTAATATGACCTTTATCATTCAAATTGAATTGCACAAGTCGCGAGATGATCCGTGACCTTTTTTAAAAGGCTTGTTCGAACCCCCATCTTGAGCAAAAAAGAATTTAAACGACTCTTAATGGGAATCCCTTCGAGAAGCTAATGGAACCCGCCAAGAACGCAATGCGTGCGAAAAGTGCTGCCCTTTGGCTGCGGAGTCGTGATCACGCAGCAGAATAATGCTATACGAACCCTTGAGGGAATCTTTATTCACCTTTTGATAATGAAATACCCCTCCAATGAAGGTCTCCCGAAGAGATAGTCCAAGATCAAAACAGGCACAAAGGTCTTGGAAGTTGCGTAAGTACATTTGGGCTGCAGGCTAAATCGTTTATGACACGGAGAACAATCTGATAATATGTAGTTACCTATTGGAATAACACGATTCACTTAAAGGTGAATCAAGTTTTAAACAGTGTTTTACAAGTTTTAAACCGTGTTTCTTAACATATTCGAATTGTATATTTGCTTAATCATAGGGCAAACAATGTGAATCTGTATACGCTCCTGTATATACTCCAGTAAAGTAGCCTCAGTTCCAGATACATTCAATATACCCCAGCAGTGATGGTATGAACACTATTCTCGTGTAACTTTCTGTAGAAGTGCATACTGGTCTTTGCATCCTTCCGCCACTCTCTGTGCAAATGCCCACTCATTCTGCTTTTTGTAAACGAGGACTCTTTTGATGCTGCTAGCTCAAGAATGCAACGCTTCACTTTTGATTCAACAGATTCACCCGAGCTTGGTGAGTGGAGCCTCATAGGAGTCATAGTAGACTCCTCCTAGAAATCGGAAGAAATGTTCAGTCCAAGACGATCGAGGGCCTATTCCTGAATACTTTCACTCTTCACTCTTCAAATCCACACTTCATCGAAACACTCTCCATCTCGAGTAGAACAGCAAAGTGATGCTTTAGGAATGGACTGGACTGCTACTTTTCATAACCTTCAAAGTGAAGAGCACAAACGAATAGTTGCAAAGTGGGAAAATGAGGAGTCTTTAAGGAATAGGCCTCTGTTGAAGCTCAGCTTCTTTTCATGGCTTGATATCAGCACACAATTGATTGGTTCAGTGAAATACTACCAACCACAAATACTTCAGATCTTCTGAACGAATGTGGTTCCGTAACTGTTTGCCACAAGCATAACTGTCGGAGTATTCGGGGGTTGGCCCAGGTAGCCCTTAAATGGTCTCCTCCAATAGATTTCATATTTATCGAATCAATGAATGAGAAACACGAATTTATCAGTATTTCATGATCCAATGTATAATATCACCTTTGAAGGATATCTGAGAACTATTATCTTTTTCGGTAAGATCAACAACTCCTTAGAACCTAACAAACGTAGATTATTCACAATTTAGAAATCACTCTCAAATTTGATTGATATACAGGGACTGGCCCGGATATTCATCCCTACATCAAACCAGTCATGCAGCATGAGCGAATTTTCGAAGAATCATACTAACCGATTTTAGCGATTTTTTAACTACCAACTACAATTTTATTTTTAATTTGGCGAGTGATTCTTATAACAAAATTTTCTATCCGCTACCGAATACCATTAAGTTCTTACATTTAAGATGGTAATTTACACAAAAAACACGTTATTATTACCCTAAATTTTAAAAATTTGACACTTAAAAGAACTCTGTAAATGCTGGCCATTTTAAAAAATGTTGAAGCCATTGCAATAGCTTCATTTTCTTCGAAAATTCGCTAGAGTAATGAATTTAAAAAAAAAACATGATCCGATGTACAAGGTATCTCTGCAAACTCGCTCAACACATTCAGTGCAGAGGGGCGCTTAAGCGTCCTCTTCGTTCCGTCTTCTCACGGAGCGTGAGGGCACTTAAGCGCCCTTCTCACCTGTTGTGGGGGGAGTCGTAGTTCCCCACCCGATCGCTTGGAAGCCCCTTTTCCTTCATGATCCATTCGGAATGACCCTGGCTGTCACAGTATACACAGAAGCTCACAACGAATAGTGAACTAAAAAATATGCGTATTTTAGAGTGAGACCATTTTTATCATTTTTTGGTTCAGGGTGGTAGGGTTGACACAATTTGGGCTCCAGCACTGAAGGTGTTAAAATATTTGTTTAGTTTAGGTATTTTTATTTAAAACAACACTCAAAGATTCAAAAGCTCGACCCACTTGCACTCCTACTATGAACACAGGTTTCCCGGATTCGACGTTTTGCAGTCTTGCAAAAATAGAGACGTCTGCCGGAGAGCTATTTACTCAAGGGAGCCGGCCAAGAGGTTCATAAATATTTACTAACCACTCTAATGAGTTTTTCTTTCTTCCCCCTTCAGTTTGAATTTCGCAGTTTCGTCCTTTTTTGCTCGAAAGTTAATGAAATGGAAAGAGATCTTTCAGGAGAGGTTTAAAAAGTTGCAACAACCTGGGAATCGAGTTTTAGATGGAGTTACGACTGTTTTCGGTTTGTTAGGTACAACCGCAGACTAACGGAGACAACTTAACTGGGAAACCTTGGATGACATTGAAGTATCAACAAGGAGTGTTAATACAACTTTATGTACTCGTCTCGTGAGTATAAATACCAATAAAGCTGAGGCATCCCTCAAAGAGGGCAGCTCGCTTTGTTTTTGAAAATAAAGTTGTTGTTTGTTTTATAAATATATACCTATGATATAAATATGATAAACAATAATATATAATAATATAAATTTATAAAATTAAAACTTGGTAGATATTTTGCTCAAATCATAACAAACAGACCAAAACACGTAAATTTAGACAACTTGATAACGAACTATAGCATAACTATAATTTAGAGAAAAAACTATAATCCTCGCAGTATTGACCTATGTTGTAGATGTCTGCTTATGCATTCTTCAAACCAGTAGGTCTACAGTCCAGGGCTTCACAGTGTGACTGTCATGGCAGTGAATCGAGACAGTGTGTTGGGTTAGAATCTTTAGAACTCATAGGAACTCACTGTGTAGTTTGGGTGTCCACTGTCACGTCACATTGTCATGTGAATCAAGCATAACCATGATAAAATGTCGATACAGTGTGACATGACAGTGTTTAGCATTTGCTTTCTAGTTGCAGTTTTTGATGCCTACTGTCACAATAGTAGACGCCTTGTAGCTAGAGTCTCTGGAGGAACCTCAGTTACGGCAATAATTCCGATTTTCATGAATTTCCTCGTCAGTACAAGACGAGATAGGTTCGACATTCCCAAATTCGGGTTGGGAAACATCAAAATATCAATTGGCTAGACTAATAATATCCAACTGATTATAATTATACATCGTGGGAACCCCTTGACCTTCACCATAAGACCTTGGTACATAAACCCGAAACCGGCACCTTGATCCATCATAATTAGGTTTACCGCAAACATTTAGCACGGTAAATTATGCTATGAGGTCCCCTCCACGACGTCTGTAATTGCATTTATATTGATTTAACTATAATAGGATCGCCGCCAATTAGTTGGGAGCGTAATATTCACTGAGGGGCTTTAGAGACCAAACAATCAGATACGACGTATAATTTAGGCTTTAGGCTACCACAACACGATCTCAGTTAGCACATATCCATATGTATAGAATAGTCGCCATGTCAGCTTCTATAATGGAACTGTCCAGATTATCATTTGAATTAACATGGGGATTGAATTTTCCGTCTTATATAATATGCGGGTACTCACCAACATTTAGTTCTTCAGCTAAGCCGACCACAAAAGTTGATCAATTTATTTGTAAATACCTACATATATGTTTTTTGATGGGGATAAATCCTTACGTAGATTAGTCAACTGTGGTGATACAATTTTGATAGGATGGGGACGATTAGGATATGGTATATTCGGAATCAGCGTGAAATTTCCTATAAGAATCAACCACCAAATCGTTGAAATTATTCTTTAAAAATCTGCTCATCAACTCATGCTGCACGAATGGAACTTTTTTTCTCTTCGGCTGCGACTGTTCGACAGACATAATTATGAGGGAGCATCTGTGTCAACATAATTTCTAGAGAAGATACGATCTAGTTCGGCGATTAGGGTCTAAATCCAATAGATACTGGGTCACTATCCAAAGGGCGATTGTAGGGCGATTAAGAGGATGAATTGCGAACGCAAGCACGAAGCACAGCAAAGCACACACTATGCGTACTGTTAGATATGATCAGGTGGGTTCCTAATAGCAAATATCTGATGACACTTCGAAATAGGTATTTTTACGGACACAGAAACAGAACGCCAGAACTCGTTCGACTACCGAATCGCAACTGCCCTGGTCCAGGCTCGGACTCCAGGAGCGCTGCACTCGAGTCTCATGACGTCAGCTTCAAATACCTTTCGGGTGCCATGGTAACAGAACCAAACATTCACTTGGCGCCTTTTTTCATTATCAAAACTCTAGGATTAGGAACCCATCTGATCATATCTAACAGTACATCTATCTAAGGGCCCGTTCGAGAGAACCAGGTTGAGGGGAAACAAAGGAGGGTTGAAGAGGCGCGAATCTCCCAAACGTTCGCGCTGGTTGGAGGGGAAATCCTCCCTCCTCCATCGAATCAAAATAATCTTTTTAATTCGATGCCCTTTTCTTGCTGGGTCTGCCCAATTACGGAACTTCTAGGAAAAGAGACCGTCGGCTAGAGGGCAAATTGAACCTTCAGCGCAGGTGGGGAGAAGCTGAGACCTCGACTAATACGAGTAACTGAGAGTATCGATACACGAATGTACGAGTATCGGTATGAGAGCCCATGCACAGGGATAATCCGACCACACGTTTGAAACCCACAGTCAAGAAGTCTGCGGTGCATTTCACGGTTTACCAGATCATCAAAGACTAAGCAGGAAGAGGAGGCACTTGAAGAGTTCGACACCCTCTCCTCCCCTACAAGGACCTGCCGCATGAAGATGAGGAGCCCTCCAACTCAAGCCGTCCTTGAGCCACCTCGAGTCCTTGGCCCAGCCTATCTCCTTTTCACTTTATTTCGTCTCTCCATCCTCGCCGGGGACTTCAGTCAACCGAACGTTTTTTCTCCTCGATTTTCAAGCACTCGACGGTGGTTGACAATCACACTTCATTAGCCTCACCGAGTTCACTGATTACCGCTCATTGAGGCGAACCATGCGGAAAGGTGGTTTAGGTCGTTCAACCATATGCTTTCATGTACTAACTTATACAAGAGTAACTTTATAATAACTTCGTACAGCTCCCTATCTGCTCTTGAATATCATATCATTTTACTAAGTAAGCGAACCTGCTATGACAACACTCAATGGTGTTAATTATATTATAAACCATATTATGGTTTCGCAGGTTCTTATGTTTAGCAGGTTTGATGCAAATTGTCACCGAAATTCCTCCAGAACTAATTTTGGAAAAATGTATAGCTCAAAGAAACCCATCACCCCGGATTCGTATGTTAGGAATTTTCGAAGAAAATGAAGCTATTGCAATGGCTATAGCTATATAATATATTATATATTTGAGTGTGTGCGCGCGCGTGAGTGTGTGTGACGATATCAGACCCAGGAATCGAGATTGAAAATACCAACAACAAAAAAAATCAAAATGTCAATAATATAAAAAGAAAGGATGAGTTCGTTGGCCAGAATTTTTGGAGTAGGTACTTCAAGGGGTCAAATGTTGAAAATGTTGAGTCAAAAATCGTTAAAAACGTGTTTCGAGATTTTTGCCCTAAATTACCATCTTAAACATAGGAACATATATATGGTATATTCGGAATCAGAGTGAAATTTCCTACAAGAATCACTCACCAAATCGGTCAAAATTCTTTAAAAATTCGCTCATCAACTCATGCTTTTTTGCATATTATTTCTTAAATTTATGATAGATTCTCGTGATGATAAATAACTTAGAATACATCTTAGGACTCCTCAAATTGAAATTTTTTGTAGGCAGGCCAATAGGAGGTAAATTTGACGTCAAAACACCAAAATCGACGAATGCGACGAATGTTTCTCGTGTTTTGTGTGTGGCACAGCCCAAATGGCTTGACCAATTTTTGCGGGGATCTTAAGCCAGAAACGTGAGTGAACTAACGTGATCATGCTTGTGTTTTAGCAAGGAACATGCTTTAGCTACAAAAAATTTCGGAATGAAATTGCGACGAAATTTCAGTACGAGGTGTTTTCTAATGTTTTTCACGTACAACCAATCGTTCCTATGTAATATTATACACGCTCATTTTTCAACCCGCAAAAGTCATTCACCACTCGATGGAAAGCTCTGAATATTTTCACACCCCATCTCACGCTGCCAGTTTCCCCTTGTATCAACACCCTTCTGAAGAGTACTGGCACATATAGGTACAAACTAAATTGGTTGGAGTTTTCAGTTCGGCATTGTGATATATGCACTTTAACAATCCAAGAAGCGCGCTAGTAGGAATGATTACTACAATTCAGTTTAAAGCTAAAAATGATATGGGGGTCAGTAAAAAAATTTGCGTCACGCCCGAAAAATTGATGTTTCGAGGATTTCACGTGTGCGCATGCGCAGAGGCTACCGTTGGTCGGCTGATATCCCCGGACACACAGAAAGACAGACCGACTGACAGATACGAAACCAAAATTGTTCAGGAAGGTCTAACGTAAAAAGCAAGTTGACATCTTCATTTTGGAGGTAAACAATTTTTCACCTCCCGAAAGTAAAAACAATGCTTCCGCCACCTTGGTAGACTCAGAAGCAATAAGCTCCCAGATCAGATCAGCTGAGTCAAAAATTGAGCTCATAGATCAGCTGAGTAGGAAATTGATTATTTTTCAATTTTAGCCGGTAGGGTTTCAGTGGAATTAACCGGGGGTGCAGCCTATACGCCCAGCGCCGGGTTTTTCTCTTCAAATTTGTACACCACTTCCTTCATCATGAAATATTACGTTGATGAGTAAACAAAACATATTCGTAAGTTGGGGAGGGTTTCGTGCAATTTCACCACGACTTACGGCGGAATGAGAACTGCATTAGGTAGTAATAAATAAACAAGAGGTTTTTGAGCGAGATATTCACTTTCTGGACGAACCATCCGCTTGGCGACTCACCAGAACTCGTAATGCTCTTTTGAAGACGTGAATCAAGTTACGCTGCGAATAGAATTTAGACGAAATGAAACGGGGGTAAAAGTTAAACGACCTCGGCCAACCTGAATGCGAGCGGAGGAGATGGCGAAAATACGCGTTTTTTGTATTAAAACCCGTCTGCCAAGTTAGGTGGGCAGTGTAGCTTCCTCTCACACGTAGTATACCTAACATGGACGAAACAATACACGTTCATGTGCGTGTAGTATCTTTTGTCTACCCCAATTAAAAATACTCTGCCAAGTGGAAATGGCCAATAGCTTTCTCGCTTCCGAAAAAAGTTTAGTATCAAAACTGGTTTAAGTTCAGAACTCTTAATCGTGTTGATGTTTCTCAGTTTAGACAAATGTAAACATAGTCAGGAACGATATTTACGTTAGCGCATGCGTGGAGCGTACTGTTGATTCAATCATTATGAAATGGGCGCTCAAGAGCCACTACCCTCACAACCCCTGGAAATTGGAACGAATTCGGATAAAAACTCTGGAAGATATGGCTGTAACAAGGAGATGCGGACAGACAGGCATGGAACCAAATTTGTTCAGGAAGCTCTGAAACGTAGATGCGAGTGGAAATTTCAATTTTGGAGGACACATTTTTTTCGATTTTCAAAGTGAAAACAAAGCTTTTGCTAACTTCGGTAGACTCGGAAGCAAAATGTAATTGAGACGGTTGGTGGAAGAAGGCTATATACGTACATAATACATAGCAGTCATGTGCCCTTTTACGGTGAAACACGATTTTTTGAGTCTCTCATATCTACATTGTACCCTCTATAAGTTTTATTTGATTATTAGTCGGGATAAAGCCACCAGTGAAAACTAAATTAGTTTCATTATGAATATTTTATGTTTCAAGGGCGGATACACGGATCTTCAGGGGGATGAAAAGAATAAACTAGGTAGGTAGGTTATGCTAGCACAACAAAGCGATTATCATCTTCAAAAAGTTGCTATTTCCAAAGGAAATTTGTTTGTGCAAACTGAGGAGGTAGAACAGGTGAAAAATCTTTCATCGAAGGTGCAAGTACTCTACTGTTGTAGTGGGTAAGTATTCGTTTATCTAAGTAGAGCTGCTGATTTTGGTTTCTCAGCGACGCCAGTTTTTTGAGTTACGAAGACTATTTCCAGTTTTTCATTATTGTAAGAGCTATAAAATTCTTCAAATTCTGTTCAGCAGTCAAATTTTCCCTCATTTTGTGTGTTGAGGTCTCCAGTTGAAATGAGCTTTCAAAGGTGTCCTGGAGTACCAACTACGATTAGATGTGTGGTTTTCTTCGGTAAGCGAGTCGATAGAAGTCCCACTCACGATCAGTGCCACCCTGTATTGTTCATCTGTATAGAGATTAGCCGAGGAAATCACTTTCACAGATATGACTAGTCTGAATAAACGTTGTAGGTAGATCGATATCTCTGATAGTGACTGAGATCGATATTTTCGTGATTAAACGGGAGAGAGTGAGGAAAAAGGTGAAAAATTTGGAATCCGGTTCCTCAATACGCTTCATACGCGTCATGTGCCATTCTTCTACCAACTGCCTCAATCGTAATAATTAGGATTTACTTTATAGAAATTGCATTAGATATGAGAGTAGGTAAATGTCATTGCGACACTAAACCGCACAAGTTGGAAGCGGAGCTACGCGGTCGGGCGAGGCCGTGACACCTGAATACGGTCATACCTATCTGTATATACTATATATTATGCCCCTACCTTACGTTAGGTATCACATATACCTATATGAACTATATACATGCTCCTAAAGCGGTCACCCTTTTAGTAATTGAAAACGGCACAGCGGGAGAGCTGACCACTGACCTGTTTCCGTTTGGTCAATAGCAAGAGCTCATCGAGCTTAGTGTACCATAATAACTATAAAAATGTGAATTACAAGAAAATACTGACGACAATGTCAGCCAAGTTTGAATTTGTGAAAAAGTTATAGTTAGAGCGAAATCGAGGTGTAAAATAGTGGTTTTGTTTTTGGGTTTCAACACAGAATGTGTTTTAGCCATGGACTAACTAGCCAAAAAATATGACGAAATGTGGGACGAAATCGGGAACGCCACTTTAGATTATTATCAAATCGAATTGTATCAATTACCATCCCCGAACAGTATCAAAATCGTCTAGCAAAACATTTGCATCTATCGGTTCCATTTTCTGCTGAATATGTCATGTTTTCTTCACTAAGAGCTCCTTTCAGGCTCTGAGGAGGCGAAATGCTTATAATACTAATTGTATAGCATATTTTTCAATTCATTTACATTTTTCGAATCGTCAACTGTACTAGGCTGACCAACAGTCAATTCTGACCCTTAAAAAGTCGTACTACGCCACAAGTAAAATATAATGCGAACCTATCCGCCGAATTTTTCACGGCCTTGTCCCACTAAAAGTGGATTGGTCGGATGGTTTTTCAATTCTCTCGCCTCCAAGAGTTTTTTTTATATTTTTCTTTAGTAGTCTCCTTGACGGAAGAACCGAAACGCGGTACGAGGAAGCTGGTAATGTAGGGGCTTAAGGGGATCTTTAGAGGTGGTGTTGGGAGTGAGTTTCCAAGGGAAATACTTTCACTTTTTCCGGTTCACGATTCGGATGGAAAAACTCAAGGACTGGGCGACAAGACGTCGCGAAAAAAACCGCACCAGTTGCCAAAAATGATTACGAAACATATCGGCACACAGTGAAAAGAAAACCTCAAAATCTGTGCAATTTTCTTACTATTAACTACCTTACAACCACTCACTTTTTGATCCTACAAACAACTGCGATTCCATAGCAGAAGATCCAGAGAGACTCTAGAATGATTCTTCCTTCTTCTTCGAGGAGTTCAAAGTTATAATTTTTTTTTTTGTATTCAGCCCTCTTCTGGATTATATTCTAATTACAGAGGGAAAAGGTTCAACAGTGCTTCAGGCCTGATCATTAACTCTAATGACTGCGTTAAGGTAAATGGTCTTTGGTTCATCAGTTTTTATTACGAGTTCACGAATGAAAAAGTCCAAAAAACAGAACACTGCAAAATCCCCCTGACGTTGGTCTCATTCGATGCAGAAACCGCTTGTATTCATCTTTCCTTCTAATACAAATACCATTTTGAGCGGATCAAATAGTCAAAAACGGGAGATTTCTATTTGTTTTTAAATGTTTTTCGGGCTAATTAGCTATTCCTACCTATTATAGGAACATAGTGTATATTCAGGTTTCTATAAATTATTAAACTTTCATTTTCAAGTTTCGTTTTTCGAGGTTAATTTTCATTAAATTCAGGGTTTAATGAAAACGACGTTAAAACTTGGAAAATGGAGACGTATAACTTGTGCCTTTTCCGTTTCACCTACCGGTTGAATCAGACCATCATTCTTCTTCATTAAAAATCACGTTTCAACCCCCACATCTATTTAAAGGACAGTAAATTTTGTTGGGTAAACTACATGAATAATTGCACGGTTTCCACGATACGAGCTCCTAAGATTTCTTCAAGTTCTTACCTCTTTTTATCCTTCAATGAAAAATCGAAGAGCGATTTGCCACGGAAAAACGATCGTAGAATACGTGAGCAGAAAAAGGGTTGAACGTAGATGTGAAGTCGTTCCGAACTTTCGTGAACTGATTCTATAATGATCACATTTTAGATAGGAGATTGCCTATCAGCTTTGAATGATCATGGCTTCAAAGTAGGGATGCTAAAAAAAGAATCGGGTTTTTCGGAAAAAGAGTCGATACGCTCAGATTTTTTTTTTACATTTTGAATATCGATAGATTTGATTTCAAATGTCGAGAATCGGGAACCGATATTTTTCTGATCTCTTGATAATTTTCTTATCGAAATTCCAAAATTTGTCTCGACATTCCTTAATCCAAACACAGTCCTATGACACATATAGTATCCCCTCCTGAACGCTTTGCTTACGAATCGACGTATGAATACGTAGCTGATATATTATATTAACCAGAATATAAATTCATAGTGTGCTGATATGCTGAACCGGATTCTGAATAACCTCAAAGAAAGAACAGGAGGTTAACACAATTTTCGATCTTCTCGCCACGGTAAAAAACGCACTTAAGTTAAGTTAGTTCCTGAACGCAATGCCGATATATTAACCTATTAATATAGGATCTATTATAATAGCTAATCTTCCTTTTATCATAGAATGAATAACGCATATATTAATTAATGTTATTATCGAATATTCTCTATTACTGTATTAGTATCGTATTACTTTAGGATCACCCGCACATAAGTTCGGTTATCTACTTACAGTTTTCCACTTAATGACCGAAAATTCACTCACCTGAAACAAAAAGATTTCAAATTAGGGAAATACGTATAATATTGAAGACCAGATGATGAATAAACAAAATATCAAGTACTTAGGAAGATGATGATGGATATTCGTAAACTGTAGACTACAATAACTACCTGGTAAAAATTTCAAGAAAATTGAACATTTAAAAGTGACTTGGTGAATAATTTTGAGTAAGTAACTACCAGACTGACTATACAATTCTACCAACTACTCACCGACTGTCTATCAATCTGTCAATCTGTCTGTCTGTCTGTGTGTTGACTGTCTATCAATTTTCCTTCCCGAATTTCGCTAAAGATCACGGAAGAAGGGCTGAAATCCATGGTTTCCATGGGTAAAGATGATGTTGTATAGTAACATTTGTCTTACTTTTTAGTTTTGAGAGTCGAGGTTGGTCTCATTCGATGGTTTAATATTTAACATTTCCAGAGCAGGGAGACCAACATCGTTCAAAAAGCAAGTGGAAATTGTTGTAATTTTGGAGGACAGACTTTTGTCTTTACTTCTTGCACCAATATGAAGGTTCAATGACTTCGGTAGTGAGGAAGTAAACGTAATGGATTCAAAGTTCAATCCCTAGCCCATTTTTAGGGTCCACGTGTAAAGTTGAAAATAAACTTATTCGTGGTCCAATAATTGCTTGGACTCGGGTCGGATTTGTCCAAGCCTAGTCCTTGGTATTATACGTATTTAGCCAATGACTTTCGAGGTAATTATCTGTTATTATTCATGCCGAACTATTTTCTTCCTTCAATTATTTAATGTATTACTCTGCTTTTTCTCGGGTGTATTTTCATTTCACCTTTATATTTTGTAATTAATCGCATTACTATTTGCTGAATTTATTTTGTGTCACTGGGCTCGCCTAAGATTTTGAAATAAATATTTGCAAATGTGGATGTTTTTCATCATTCTACTACATGTTACCTACTAAATGTTCATCTAAGGGTATTCAGATATATTAATATTCTGAATAGATTTTTTAAACGGGGAAAATTTGAATAAAGAGTTGAAATTTCCACGACTGGAACAAAAAAGTTCAACATAGAAACACTCAACATTTTCAATGTTTCACTATTGATACAAAACAATCAGTTGAGGAAAACGGATTATCACAAGAAAAAACAACTTTTAAAGCAACTTTCGGGCATCATCGTGAAGAAGAAGATTTTCTGGAGCCATTGATGTCAACAGAAGTTTTTCATCAGCAAAACACAGGAAAATACGACGGAAACCGAGTGCAACTGAATTACTAAGGACCTCAGGCATTCCACCATGGGTGCTTTAACCTTATAGGGTAAATTAAATTAATCAAGAAGGAACCGTGTCACAAGTCCGGAAGGTCTGGATATCGCGTGGTTGTTCTGCCTATCAGATCAGCTCAGTAAATGAATAACCCACAAAACCCCCAGCTATATCTTTCACAATAGGCACTGATAAGTCTGAAACTCGTAGGTTACTTTTAACGTTTGTTCCAACCAGCGGTGGTTCCTTGTCAGGTCAAATATTACCGATTGGTTTCAGGCCAACTTCTGTCTGTTCCAACTTGTTGGAGATCAGTTTGAATATTTATGAACTGAATGTTTTACTTGGAACAGACCTTTCAGCGTAGTGGGCCAGTGATATGTTTTGATTCGATGTAATTAATTGGTGGGCGTCACAAGATAATTTTCCGCGTGGCAGAACGGAAACGAGGTTGACGGAACGTGTTATTCAGGAAGCGTTTCCATCCGGCGAGGAATCAACTTTAGAAAAGTCTTCCCGAATCGCTTGCGCAATCTTCCCTCGTTAGAGCGCGATCTGGCGGTGGGGAAGATGAGGTAACCGCAGTTTTCTCTTCGGGACTGAGAACAGAACCTGCACTTCTACATCTCACAAGTGCGTTTGTTGAAGTTAAGAAAGTCCTACATAATGCTTTGGATTAAATTATCAAAATAAGACTATACTTATTCAGGTCAGGAAATGGGGTAGTTGAATAGGTGTGAAGATGGAACTTTGGTTGCCGGCGTCTTGATATTTGGAATGTCAGAGTACTGTTGAGAGGATGAAATAAACATTTATGGAATTGAGAAAACTAAGAAGAAATGCGAGGAGTTTGCATAAGAGGCGGTGAGTGTGAGTTGAGGAAACTGAAAAAGAACTTAGATGACGTCACCAACCACAAGGGAGATATCCAACGTACTGGTAAGGCATGGATACTATCGTTGCACAACCCGGATTTTGTACCATAGCATCCATGGCCACTTGGAAGTTTTCAGCCATCAATGCGGTTTGTAGGTTTGTAGGGCTGATCAATCAGAATAGAAACTTAGTAGACTTCACAGTTGTGAATTGGCAAGAGAATAAGGCGGGGGTATATTTCAAATTCCCTTAAATTAGAGAGAAGTCATTTCTCCGGCGTGACTTCATTAACATTACTTTTCAGTGTTTAAATTCTTCCTTTAGCTCCCGCTAGTGGGAACCGGGTGAAAGGGAGATGTCACTGCCACCAAACCAATCAGATTCGGAAGCTGAAAATTGGGATTATGGGGTTTTTTTAGGGTGCTGAATCCGATTCAGAGGTTGAGAACAGCGAATTCCAACCGATGTCTGTTCCCCATCCGCCACAACCCACAACAGACCTCTACTGTCACAGGTAGTAACTGTCACCGTGAGCAAATCATGAAATTCATGACGCATCCCACGAGAACTGATCGGTAAAACACCCCAACAACAAGGAAATCGTAAGCGCGACCATAGCCAACATAATAATCCGATTTTATGAATTTGGACATAGAAACACACATGTCGTTGTAAAAGGCCGAAGACACTCGCAGGGGGATGAGAATGAAGTCAAAGAAGACGAAGGGAGTTCGGATGATTAGGCAATCACGCAGGACAGGACGAGCGTTGCGGGAAGGTTGACCTCAGCGCCTTACAGGAGGAACGAACAGGGAGAATCTGACAGGTCGACCGCGAAATTGAACAAAAACGCTTGAGAAGCCCCTCAACAGTGCTGCCAACTCCCCCCGAGGGAAATTTTGTGAGCTCTCAGTGCAGAGAGGGGATTGGTTATGAGGAGGAATTTTCGAGGAATTTCCGAGCTTCACTGCCAACATGTTGATTTCTGTTTATTTCATTGTTATTTTACGTGAAACATAGGCCTTACGGGATCTAGAACTACCCAAATAATACCTTCCCTTAAATGTTTTTCAGACATATATTCAAAAAATCGCAGAAAATAGTTTATTAAAAATCGCAAATCTCTTTTAGAATCGCTACTAAGAAGTCTTTTGTGGACTTCAGAAGTGGTATTTGTAAAATTCAAACTACAAGACTGAATATTTTGTTTGCAGTTTCGACAACTTTTTCAACCTCGGATGGTTACTATTGTGATATTTGCGATCGATTCCGTCAATATTTTATGCAACATTTCTTTTAGACAAAAATCTATATAAAACTTTGGGGATATTTTGGGGATTTTCCGGTTTTTACAGGAGGATGTGGGGGATTGTTTGCTTGCACGGGTTGGCAGCACTGCTCTCCAACCACTGAGAATAGAATTTACAATTGTTCTGCAGGAATCTGGGTTTTTATCCCCTCAATGTTATGCAGACATCGATACAAAAAATCGTAGAAAATCGTTTATTAAAAATCGCAAACCTCTTTTAGAATCGCTACTAAGAAGTCTTTTGTGGACTTCAGAAGTGGTTTTTGTAAAATTCAAACTACAAGACTGAGGATTGTTTGCAGTTTCGACAACTTTTTCAACTTCGGATGGTTACTATTTCGATAATTGTGAGCGATTTCATCATTATTATTAAAAAAACGGTTATGAAAATCTAATTTACGGGTTTCCAAATCAAATCAACAATAAGAATGTTGTACGAAAATAACACTAAAATAAGATTCGCTCGCGATAAATGAAGGATTTGGCTAGAAATAAGGTCTAGAAGGGAAAAAATGCGGAAGGGCCCGACAGGGGGGGTGAGGAATCGATGGTACTTTGCCCCTTCGGAGGGCAACGTCCTGCACTGGGGCTTTGCGTGGCCGCTAACGATAAACCTCACACCCCGTTCTAACTTACCCCTTCTATCAGACCCTGTTCCAACACCCGCTCCACCCAACCCTGTTCCAAGAACACCCCTACCCGTTTTCTTCTTGGCAAGTCCGCATCCACCGGTTTGCCGCCTATAAATTTCGGAGGGGCGAAACCCTCCCAACGTCCTTTTCCCAAGCTTTTTGCCACGTAAAAAGTGTAGAAAATATGCCAGCCGAACATATTTTGCGCCAAATTATGTAGCGGACCCTAAGGAATTACCAAGTACGTATCTTTGCTTGATATATGAAAGCTCACGCATACTTGAATAATTCAATCAGTTCGTAAATATTCTGCGTAGGAAATTATAATTAATTAATTATAGATAATAAGAGGAGGAATGGAGCATTTGCGTGGGTCCGAAGATGTAACTTTGCTTGCCTGTGTCTTGTTATTATTATTTAGAAACTCAAAGCACTGTTAAAAGGATGAAACAAACATTGCATTGATCTGGAATTGAGAAAAATAATATGAAATCCGAAGAGTTTGAAAAAGAGCCATTCATGCAGCACGAGTTGGTGAGCTAATTTTCAAAGAATAATTTTAACCGAATTTGTGGGTGATTCTCATAGGAAATTTCACGCTGATTCCGAATATACCATATATTCCTATGTTTGGGATTGTATTTCACACCCAAAACCTCAAAAAACACGTTTTTTAGCGATTTTTGAAACTAAATTTTCAAAATTTGACCCCTTGGAGTACTCCAAAAATTCTGGCCAACGAACTCAGACTTACTTTTGATATTATCGACATTTTAAAATTTTTTTTGGGATTTTTTATCTCCATCC
The DNA here is from genome assembly GCA_030264115.1 of Lygus lineolaris. Lineage (NCBI taxonomy): Eukaryota > Metazoa > Arthropoda > Insecta > Hemiptera > Miridae > Lygus > Lygus lineolaris. Next base: position 3,038,474 of record JAEMON010000006.1, on the reverse strand, counting down.
CACGGGCATATACCGTCGCAGAGATCGTACTCAGAAACTTCACTTAATTCCCTAAAATTACAGAGAAGTCATTTCTGCGGTATGACTTCCTTTTCATTACTCCTCAGTGATTAACTTTACAGAAAAAAAGTCATGCAAAAGGCCCATTATAGCCATTGCACCAGGCATAAGAGGGAATCTGAGGCAGATCGAAATTTCTACTCTGAAAATCGGTTAAAATGCCAAAAATCCTAGGAATTGATTAGATCCCCAAAAATTCGCTTATTCAGGCATATATTGCATAATTAAACTTCAAGATGGTGGTAGGTACGCGTCTGAAAACTTTTCGGCGAAGAGAAATTGAATTTTACAACACAATCATGGTCTTTACGGGGTTTGAAACGAATAGGTAGTGCATTCAATGCTAAAAGCAAAAATAACTTATGCAATTCTCTGATTCTATTGAGTTTCATGGAATCTTAGTAGGTCATTCCCAGTCAACTGGGTCGCGGGGTGGACGCCCGGGCATATCGATATTTTTTTCTACTTCAGCTAATTATGAAAACGCTCGCTTTCTTCCTTTGAAAAAAAAAAAAAAAAAAAAAAAAAGCTAAACAAAAAACCGGCAGTTTAGCGATAAATTTAACAGTCACGCTAAAAAGGCGTCACGGAAAGTTCTTATTGTCTGATAATGAACGAATGAATTTTAATAGACTATGGACTACGTATTTTCGTTATTTTTAGGAGGTGGGGCCTTTATGGATTCATTCACCGAGCGTGTAAACACGCGGGAAATTATTAAGTACACAAAGGTTCGGTACCTCATGTTCCAACCACGGGTTTAAGTTATGAATAGCTCATTTAGCAATTTTTCGAAAAAAAATTAAGCTATTGCAATGGCTTCAAAATTT
>JAEMON010000006.1:3003521-3029376 GCA_030264115.1 Lygus lineolaris | reverse complement strand
CTTAATGTATGGTATATATTCGTGATCCTATAAATTTCCTATAAGACCTCAAAGTTAGTCGGTTTCGTTTGGGACCACCCTGTATATCCAACGGGAATCAATTAAACATGTATTTAGAGTCAATAATTACATAATTGGAATGTGATTATTCACTCTAATTACGCATGTTAGAGATTCCCGTTGGATATATTGTATTCTAGAGACCCAGGCGGTTACAATGGTACGGCTTAACCCGGGAATTGAGTGTTTAGAGCCTGACTTAGAACCAAAAACAAAAGTATAGCAAACTGGCGCTTGCCCAACGCTGCCATCTAGACCAACAACATAGAGGGAAGTGTATTTCATTAGGCATGATTTAATGCTCCTGAGAGCTCAATTTGTACCAAAAATACTCAATCAGTAGGTACATCGGTTAGCCTTCAGATCATCAGTTCGTTTTACTGAGCATGGCTATAACCATCTCGAATTCATCACGGACGATTCATCAGTCATGCTGGGTAGAACTGAACACCTGATATCACCTTGTTTCAAGCTTAGATCAGCATCGAAAGTAGGCACGTGCGTTTTTCTCAGCACGTGTCTATTGTATTGTTGTTGTTGTCGTTGTTCATTAGCCCTCTTCAACTACTTCCTGCAGATTTGGCGCGTGTCCGCGTCTGACGGATTACGAAGAGATAATCCGAATTGAATCCAAGAACGGAAAACAGTCGAAAATCACGTAAATCGACTATCTTCGCCAAGATAATTGCACCTAATTACTCCCCTATCTTCACGTAAAGTCCGATTAGTGGAGCATTTTCACAACTATGATACTAAAATGTGATAGACGAGGAAGAGAAGATCAATGAAGATCAGGAAGACGAGGTGGAAGATACCTCACGAACAATTCATCCAAACTATCTCAAACATGAATTTTCAATTTATTGGGTTTGCGCATGGTAATTTTTACTTTTCCAAATCATAGATCTCAGTGAGAGAGCTTTCCGAATAGGCGCAATTCGTAGCCACAAGCGTCATAGACCTCTTTAGAGCTATTTACCAACTTGATCAGACGGAGTTTTTTTTTTTTTTTACTGAAAAGTAGAACATGCATCATACAAGCACTTTTTAGACAGCATTTTTCCCGAATTTTCTAAATCCCGAACGTAGAGTGGAAGAAGAGCACTTATTATTCTCTGTAGGCACATCTACAAAGATGCTATTGGTATATTAGTAAATACCTAACTACCGTAAATATATCAAGAGGTTCACAATAATTTCTTGGGGTTCAATGAGTAGGTACCTATACTTGTAATTATCAGAGAGTTGTAAGTAAGTGTCCTTCATTCATGACGAAATTCAGTAATTGAAGTAAACAAGAAACTTGGTTTGGCGAAAAAAAAGGGAGATCAATAATTAGGTAACCCACGTGCAATAATTATTATTACTATCCGAGAGTTCAGTAACAGTTATTCAGTAACTAAGGAAGCTTCTCAAAGTAAACAAGAAACTTGGTTCGGCAAAATCGAAAAAAAATTGCATTTGATCAGCTGATCTTTGAACAGAGATTTGGCCTACTCGGGAATATTTGCGTTTCACATTCGTGTTTCTGCTCTTCTTTCGGTTCAGCGCTTAAGTCCTTACAGGGAGCGAACGGTTGATACTAATTATCATCATTCGACGCTAAAAATTGTGTTCCATTCGAAACATAGCTACCTTTCCTATCTGAAATTTAAAAGGTAGGGCGTTTTGAAAATTTCATCCCCTATATCCCTTAGAGAAGAATGACAGTAACGCCTAATTAAATGTTGGAAATTTAGGAATTTTCAAAGAATCATTTTAAGCGATTTGGTGGATGATTCTTATAGGAATTATTGCGCTGATTTCGAATTTACCTCATGTTTCCAAGTTTAAGATGGTAATTTTCACCGAAAACTACAAAAAACACGGTTTTTCACCCTTATTTTGGAAAACTTGACCCCTTGGAGTACTCCAAAAATTCTGGCCAACGGACTCATCCTTTTTTTTATATTATTGATATTTTGAAATTTGTTTGGATTTTTTAGATAGATCCCAGGTTTAGATAATTATCATACACACAAACACATACATACATACATATATAAGAAAATATATACATATTTTTTCTTCGAAAATTCGCTAAAATGTAATGGCTGGAATTGCCCATTGCAGTATCGTATGTTGGTTGGGGCAGTTGGATGTATTTTTTGTCAACCTAGTCCAGTATAATAACTCATGTTTCGTGTGGAATGGTATACCTAACTGACATCTAGAAGCAACGAATTTCACTGAAGATCCCTCCTCCAGGCTGTCCCTTATAATATTGATCTATTTTCGACCACTAATTGGGAAAATCGAGATGACCACTTCCGGCTTCCGTTCTCTGGGCGCATTTTTCGACGACGTCCGCATTAATTTCACCCACAAATCCACGTCAGTCGTTTTGATCAATCATTTCACCCCTACCAGCGACTCCCTCTCGCGAAAATGGGAATGGAAATTGATTTGAATAATTCATCGCCCGCAATCAAAACTTCCGCGATTGGTCTGTCGGTGAATAATGCTGTTCGCTTTGCGCGTGTTTAGAGCGAGTGTTTAGAACGCTTCTCTCTCTCTCTCTCTAGGAGATTCAATAATTCATAATTTCCTATTATTGCACCGCGGAAGACCTCCACATTGACATGATTTTCCCCACAAGAAACTTAAATATGATTTCCATGTAGAGAGACGGGAGAACCAGACTCTATTTCTGGTTCCAGGCTAAATATTATACTGTTTTTCAACCCCATTTTTTTCCTCCCCACTACTGAAGGTAGGAATCCATGTAGGTACCTATTCGTACCTAAACAAAAAATTGTTGTTCTCCAAAATCAAAATTTTCACATGTTTTTTTACGTTTCAAAGCTTTTTGGACAGTTTTGGTACAGTATCTGTCCACTAGTAGCCGTGTGGACATGCGCAGATGTTAATTTCCTGAATCTGGGGTTTCTCAGTTCTAAATCGGACCGATTTCGCTCAAATTCGGAGGATAGTTGGGGGCTAACCCCAATACAATTGACGACGATCGTCACGATTGGATCATAACTGTGATAATACGCATAACTCCGAGACTGTTCTAACAATAATTACAACAAACCCAAACTACACCAACAAACTGATTCTATACGCCCATGTTACAAAAGTAAGGAATGTATAACACTGACCACCCTACTTGGCAGACTTTTAGAGAATTTTCGAAAAAAATGAAGCTATTGCAATGGCTTCAAAATTTTTGTATTGCAAATTTTTGAGAATTTTCCTCATGGAAATCAGCTTCAGACCATTCTAAAACGATTCCTGAAATTTAACACTTTTTTATAAGTACATACCTATATATGTATTTATATTTATGTGTCACTCCAGACGATATCTGACCGAGGAATCGAGATGAAAAATCAAAAAAAATGTTAAAATGTCTATAATATCAAAAGAAAGGATGAGTTCTTTGTCCAGAATTTTCGGAGTACTCCAAGGGGTCAAATTTTGAACATTTAGAGTCAAAAATCGTTTTAAAAAAACGTGTTTTTTGAGGTTTTTGGTGTAAATTATCATCCTAAACATAGGAACATATATGCTATATTCGGAATGAGCGTGAGATTTCCTATTTAGAATCACCCACCGAATCGGTTAAAATTATTCTTTGAAAATTCGCTCATCAACTCATCCACCCGCTAACTACTCTCTCTATTTCCAGTTATACATTTACTCGTGGATGGGTCCTATTTTTCGATTCAGAAATACGAGTATGACAATTTATGAAATATGAATGAGAGGTGAACGACAGGAAAAAGAACTACCTACGATCCAAGTAATCTGCAACTAAAAATGGCCTCCAACAGTGCTCCTTACCGGCGAAAAATTAGGAACAAGCAGTAATTTCAGCTGATAAGTATTTCGCTCTTCGCCAGAAGAATGCGCTGTCGGAGGACGTTACATTAGCTGCAGATCTATAATAGTCGAGCATCTTCGTGAAAACCATGAGAAAACTGCATAAAAAAGTGTGAGGGATATCGTTGACTGACCTACAACTCAAAAAGTCCCATTCATGCAGCATGAGTTGATGAGCGATTTTTCAAAGAATAATTTGAACCAACTTGGTGGGTGATTCTTATAGGAAATTTCACGCTGATTCCGAATATACCATATGCTCCTATGTTTAGGATGGTAATTTAACCGAAAACCTCAAAAAACAAGTTTTTAGCGATTTTTGACTCTAAATTTTCAAAATTTGACCCCTTGGAGTACTCGAAAAATTATGGCCAACGAACTCCTCCTTTCGTTTGATATTATTGACATTTTGAAAATTTTTCGGTTTTTCAGCTCGATTTCTCGGTCAGATATCGTCTGGAGTGACATATACAGAAAATATAGAAAGATAAGCTAGAAGCCAGAAGGATAAAGCTGCACATTATTAAAAGTCCCACTCATGCAGCATGAGTTGATGAGCGAATTTTCGAACAACGATTTTAACCGATTTGGTTGGTGATTCTTATAGGAAATTTCACGCTGATTCCGAATATACCATATGTTCCTATGTTTAAGATGGTAATTTACACCGAAAACCTCAAAAAAACACGTTTTTAGCGATTTTTGACTCTAAATTTTCAAAATCGTTAAATTTCAGGAATCGTTTAGAATGGTCTGAAACGGATCTCCATGAAGAAAATTTCCAAAAATTTGTGTTATTTAAATTTTGAAGCCATTGCTACAGCTTCATTTTCTTCGAAAATTCACTAAAACCTGCCCGTGTCAATAATTCTTCACATCAAACGTCTAGGTACGAACTCTACAACATCCAAGTAACATGCAAAAAAAAAAAAAAAATGCTGGTGAATTAGTTTATTACTGGCAATAAAATGCCTCTCTCAAACAATGGAAAATTCCCAGTCCGTTTCCACGATTTCATTTTTTCCCTTCCGAGACGTGTCTTTTCCCAGCAGTAAAACTTTCGCTGCGCCGTTGCTTGACATTTCGATTGCTCGTTTCCGCACACCGAAAAAAATCCCGTTCATCGCCATTGTTAGTTTGTTACGTAGGTAGGTCTTAACGGGAGCCACATTTTCACGCTTATTGCCGTCAGATTTTACTTTATTTATTTCAAAGAGCGTTTTCCACAACTCCAATCAACTGAAGGACACATATTTCCCTCAAAACAGTGAACCAACCACAACCTTATTTCTGTTGTAAAGGTATATTCGTCATAGCAACGGAACATCAACATACAGATTGTGATATGCCCGTCTTGTCGTTACAGTGGAGCAGTATTGTTCTTAACTGATCCTGAAAATTATGAGCCATAAAACTCTGAATGGCATTTCCGCTGAAAGCCCACGCGTGGAGGCCGGATATGGTTTGATATACGATGGGATAATGGGATGAAATTCCTACCCATCGAATAAACTCTGTATAATCCTGTATGACGTGATTCATAGATGCATTCGCCTGCCACGATGCACCTATTAGCGTTTTGCATAATGGGCTCTTTGTTTTTGCAAGAGGTTAACGTTGGATAGTGAAGAGGACTTCCAGTTACCTATTCAGCTTTTTTTAATACCCCACAAGTTTGAATAATGTCGAACCATTAGTAGATCGTGAGACATTGATGTTTGGAGGATTTTACCGCTGAGTTTGTTATTGATCGAGCAGGGATGACATTTAGAGGACCATCTAGTGGAAGTCAAGCTGATGGAAAGATTCGTGGACAGAAAGACAGACGGAACCAAATTGTTTCTCTTCGAAATCTCATGATTCATCAAGAATATTACACCTTGGAGAAACGTCGGAGGTCCACTGGAAAGATTACGAAGTGGTCATTCGCCATGTGTTTTACGTTCTGAGTCAGAACAATCATCGTCTATCTTTCGATCGTTGAAAATGAAAACAAAGCTTCTGTTAACTTTGGTAGACTCGGAAGTAACTTCATAATTCAACTAATCCCAAATCAATCAAGGTAGGGTACCTACTCATTCAAAATCGACGACCAAACATGGGTGAAAATTCTCAATTGGCAACAAAAATCAAGTAACTCAACATTCTCATAGGAAATTTAGGAAAATATACCTACCCCATCTTCCTATACATAAAATTCCTCCAACAACCTCCACAAACCTACAAAATTCACGTTTTCAATGTCAACATTTGGAACCACCCAAAATTGTTCTGTTTAAAAGAAAGATTGAAGACCTGAGAATTCTGCATCGAATTAGACTAAGCTCACCAACACGATAGTCACGATTATTGGCGATTTTTCAAAGTTTTCCGTTTTCTCGACTTTTTCAGACGTGAACACGGAAAAAGTAGAAAAAAACGTAAAAAAGAAAAATCACCATAAATCAAGGCTAAAGTGTTGGTGATCTACTCATTTTCGTCCAAAAAATAGCCATTAGGCCCCACTGTGCATTAGCGGCGGCAAAAATGATTTGGCGATAGATGGAAACAAACCAATAAACGAAAAAATAGAAGTTAATTTACGATCCACTTTATCGACCATTTCGACAGTAGTTCTGAGAGCCTAAGTGTTTCTATGGCTCATAAAAATTTAAAAAAAAAACGGTCAATTACCCAGTTGAATCGTCGCGTTAACTACCCATTCACGGAGAAGTAGAAAATGATACGGATCATACCTACGTGAAATTATGTGTCGCCTTTCATTTTAGTGCTGTTATTTTTCTTTACTACGGAGAGTATCATAAATCCTCCTTTATGGGCAGATATTAAATTGAATACCACGACGTAAAACATTTGCCTAAATAGGAACTGGTCCAGCAATTTTCATGAAAATTATGCATTTTATCAAGTCATAAACGGATGGAAACACTTCCTTGTTCAACCAGTAGGCATGTTTTGGAGAACCATTGCGTAGCATTTTTTGCAATAAACATTTTAAATAAATCTATTGTTTTTTAGGAAAATGTTTAACGGGCCATTCTTATACTTACAGGGTGTTCTATACACAAACAATTATGGTTCACCCATTTTCTTTCGAATAGGTAATACTGGAAGTAAAAAAAACTATTTTTTGAGTACTTACTTGGATTTTTTGAAGGGGAAAGTGCACAACGCACGCACTTTTCTACATTTAAAAAAAAATCAGAACTCCCAGTTCCTATTGCGGAGTCGAATTATGCTTGCTATTTTGTTACTTACATATTCAGAGTTTGGTAGATCAGAATGTGGGTACCTACCTATCCGTTGTATTTGGACTATAAGTTTTGGCTGAACAATTCCATGGAACCGCGTATCTTCATTAAAAACGAATTACTTCCTCATTTATATTGAGCACTTCATATTTTACTGCTTAGATGTAATAAACCCTCGGCAAACTCCTCTTAGGTCTTTCCTTACCCCCTGTTTCTATGAATTGAGATGACGATCATATTTTCTGCTTCTCTTCCTTCATTACTCACTTTACGGCCTCAACACGTGAACTAGAAAGATCCATCTTCATACAAACCAACTGAATGAATTAAAAATTCTTCAAGCCCATAAACTAAGCTGCTTATTATTACGCCTAATATATTCGATTTTATGATTTATCTACTGGTGCTCAATTGTTGATTAGATAGGTAGATAATTCTTGTAAAACATGTAACGGTTCAGATTAAAAACTTCTACATAAACAAAGCCATTGCGCAGATAACTTGCTATAATGAGGTATTCAGTCAATTTTTTTTTCCAAAGTGTATTTCCTGGGGCTGATGGATATTCAGTATTTCGTCGAGAAAATGTTAACAGTAAGCAAAAACACTACAGTTATTAAGAATTCGCGGTCAAACCGACAGGGAATAGAAAATAATAATTCAAAAAATTAGGAAAGAATTAAATTGTGAGGAGAAAACATTCATTCTCCAAAAGCAAATACATGTCTCCGTCAACTCGACACTCCTGTTGACTCGAATACCAAGTAGAGATCCTGTTTCATTGGAGTGAAGGTTTGTTTTACTAAAAACTCTTTATTTAATGAAGATTTTGGATGTAATTCTTGCTCACAGTGGTTTAAAACTAGTACTAAGAGTAAAAGATGAATTTGTTCGGCAGAAAATATATTTGCCAGTATGTGTTCACTACTGAATATTGGTATCAATTTGTCACGGATTCGGAGGGCGATGTCTCAAGTTTCGACAGCTATTGTACCCCAAACTTCTCGAGCTCTGGAGGCAAAAGTGGACATTTTAAAAGACAAAACGACCAATAAAAATCCCAAAGGCGTTGGCGGAAGGACGGCGAAAAAGAGGGATGAAAACCCATTAATTCTTTCGGCGGCACTTTGGGGAGAGGACGTTGACCTTACGAACGTCGATTCTGGAAAGCTCGATGCGGTTTGGTCACTCACAATATAAAATATCAGAACGAAGACGAGTCACACGTCGCTTTTCTGAACAGTATACGGTTCGTTCGTACTGCTCATATGAATTTTTGGATCGGTCAAAATCACATGGAAGAGCCTGGAGATAAAAATTCAGAAATTATGACGTTTTTCCTGGGTGTGACAACATAGGAGGGGGCGTTGTAGCTGGCAGACATTCAGATTTTCTTCGCTTCGTCGGACAAAAGCTCGTAAATTTCGGAGGTGGATTTTGCAACGGAAGAATGAGTAATTTCTTGAGAACCTTAGACGGCGCATTCTGATGAAGCAATTAGCATGAGGGCCCATTGTTTCCCAACACGCACGCGCAGAGTGAACTGAGGTTTCCAAATTAAGACGCCCTGACGAAGGTACCCGATCGATAAAGAAGAAGTGATATGGGGGTGTCGAAGGATCGAACTTCATATACAGGGTACAATAAAACATACCTTAATCGATCAAGACAATATATTCATTAATAAGCCCACTGGGGACGCAAACTGAAAAATCACAGAAATAAAACTACATAACGTAGGAAAGTACGGTTGGTGTCAAAATTCTCAGGAGAGAATCTTCTTTCATTTAAAAATATAAAATAAACACGTGGGTATCCTTTATTGAAACAATTAGCACCTTGGTCTCGGTTTCTCCCAGTCTGTTCCGTTTTCACGGCCACAGAGGTCACATCCAGACATTCGACCGAGTACCCCGTCCTCTTTCTGTCTCCAGATCCAATCCTCATGTTGAGGCGCATCTTGTGTTGAGGTTTGTTATCACATCCCTTTGTTCTGAGGTTTGTTATCCCTAAAGAATTTCGTCTCCTTTCTCAGGCAGAATATACGAAAAATCATGTGCTGCAAAGTGCCTGCGAGATAAATCATCAGCACTGCGATGTTTCTGGAGTTGTATGCTGCGATGCCCTCCATGAATCGAGCTCTTCGATGTTTCTGAGCCATTGAAGGGATGGCTTGGCCAGTTCGTACTACTAATAGAGCTCCACAACCTAGGTCAAGAGACTTGAAGGGCTTCAACAAGACTGAACAATTCCTTACAGAAATAATATCTCTCTTCTGTCTTCAGGCAGTGGCTGGAATGGTCGAGGGCTTTTTTCCTGCCCATTCTGATTCTGAGAGAGGGCTGCTCCAATAACTAGGCCATTAGCATCCTTGTACATGATAAAAAGGACTGTAGGATTCAGATATCCTAAGACAGGTGTTTGGATTAGTGCTAACCTAACATCCTCAAATGCTGTTTGAGCTACCTCGCCTTAAACAAACTTTGAATAGTCCTGCAATGCATATAACACGCATGCTCTCCTGGCAACGTCCTGCACAAAAGCCCAGTATTACGAAAAGAGGAAAAAATCCTGTTGGGAAAATAGGGAAGACAGAGGCTGCTTCTACGCCTCAGGAACGGGCCAGTTATAACCTTATCAGCAATGTATGTTGGTACTCCCTCTTTCAAGACCCATGAAACCTTGCACACAGTTTCTTTTTAGCCTTTTAAAATCCTTGCATAATGCATCACTCTTCTCCTACTCCTGAACTCCGATATATTTGGCAGCTCAACACGGGGTTTTGCCACTGGTTCTTCAGCTCCTTTTGAGGCTTCTGACCTGTTCATCCGTTCCCAGTTCTTCCATCACCTCTCCTGCAGAGTTCGAACCATCAACAACCTCCTCCTCTTTCGAGAAAAGCTAAACCTGAGAGTGTAGTCATTGCTGCCACCAAGGTTGGTTTCCGCTATGTGGTTGTAAATGATCATCAAAATTGTTAGATAAATATAATGAACTGTAGGTTGGGATAAGTATGAAGCAAGACTGCAACATCTTGTTCAGTTATCGAAATTTGAGTGGATGTACTGGTTGCACCGAAGCACTGAATCACAAAACAGAATCCAGTAAGGAGAGTAAAAAGGAACATAGGCTCATCATCGAGAACAAATGACGAGGAATCGATATGAGGGCGTCATAGAATCGAATTTCATTTTCCGTTGTGATCCTCTTTTTTCAGGGGGAGTTTTGAGTGGCAGTCTAAATTAAGATTAAACGACGGGCTCTGTCTACAGGAATGATGAATGGCTGATGAAGGGACGCAACCTAATGAAAACTCGTTCCCTGAGATGACGCTTGTCGGCGAGATAATCGATTTCTGAAACAGACTATTGATTGTTCTATGCTCAATAATAATTTAAGACTGCACGAGATAACAACTTGAAAATTTGTTTTATTCTAATGTTTCTCAGGGTGTCAAAAGTTCATGGAATGTAATAAGCAACCATGTACATTCAAAAAACACCAAGTTGAAAAATTCTTGTTCTCCAAAATCAAACTTTCCACTTGCATTTTGCAGTTAAATTCTTCCAAGAAATTTGGTTCCGTTCTGTCCGTCGGTTTGTGTCTGTTGTTAATTTCTAGTCCGGGGAAAACTATACAAAATCATGGTCAGATTTTGATGAAACTTTCAGGGATTGAGGGAGTAGGTATGCCCTTCTCCTACGAATTTCATTTCTAAGTCTCCATGCTGAGGGGGTCGTTTTTGAGAGGAAGTGATTAGACTTTGGTTTGAAAACCTTGGTTTGTCCGATACATAACATAGCCTGAAGTACGAGTACTTAGAGGTGTCTTTCTTCATGCAGGGCTAGTATCTATCACAGTCATTAATTTGTGAGGAATTTTTGAAAAAAACAACGAGACATCCCTCGAACTAAACGACAAGAGACACATTACAAGGAGATACGTTAATTTCATAATCCGCTGGAATCCACTTGAAAGGGCTTCAGGTTGCCGAGAAATAAGTCTTCTTAAAACTTCATAAGTCTTCGGAATCGGTCACCGACTTACCTACTAACTCAGCTTACGACACCTTCCATTCTGAACAATTTTGAAGGGAGACCATCGAAAGAAGACGATACATCGTCACGGTACTGAAAATAATCGTTGGGCACTTGAGCAGATCAACGTAAGAGATTTTAGGATTCTACTTCCTACCATTTTCGCGACTCAACAAACTGTAGATATACTAGTACAAACTGTATCCATAAATAGCTACTGTACTGTATAAATATTATGTTAATAGGTAATACAAATGACATTAATGATAAATTAATGGTTTTTTGTATCTCTCAATCCCGTGATGAAAACGCAGTACTTAATCCATCAAAAGCTTTACGAGGCGTTGTAAAATGGGAACGAGAAGGCACTAAAACGATGACATGAAGGTCGTTCGGAACGTAACTCACGAAGAAGATACCCCGGCTGAGCTAATATGTGACGTTACAGTGACGTTAATCTTCACGGGAATAGAAGTTACGCCATGACTAATCAACACGAATGAGGTAGGTAATCTGATACCCAAAATGGCAATGCAGCACACACCACAATCTCAAGCAGCGAAGTTGAAAACAAAATTTAGGTAATATGGTTTTTGGAGTTCGTTTCTCTAGAATTTTTAGAGCGTTTTGGAAGGGACAAGTTTTAAAATGTAAGGGTCAAAAAGAGTCGTAAAAGAATCGTGGTGTTGACGTTTGTTGTGGGAAACAAATTACCGTTAAGAAACATTCATGTATTATTCGGAATCAGCTCGAAATTTCGTCTAAGAAACTTGACTCAATATTGCCGTATCTAAGGAAGGCAGTTTCCACGAGTAGGAACTTCTTGAATACTAGTATGGTTTGTGTCGGTCAGCTGTTTTGCTGGAGGGTCTACCGGAGGTATCCAGCTCGCAAATTGTTCAATAAGTAAGGAAACATGGTTTCTTAAGTGGGGTAGTTTAAAATTATTTAAACTCTCCCACGCACTTAGAAGTAGATTCAACATTCTGAGGGTGCTCATGAAATATCATTATTTGGTATTTTTTTACCAAATCAATTCGATGATTCAAAGAAACACCAAACACAATTAAGGGATCGAAATTATTTCAAAACATACAGCAGTGGACAGGTATTGAAAGGATTCCGATAGTCGTACGAGATACGAAGCGGTGTGTCATTGCCGTCTAAACGACAGTATTCCCCTTCAGCCGGGAGTCGAGGTCGCCCAACCGCGGGGTAATGACCAAGAAAGTAAACACGAGGTCCCGAGTCCCCCTGGCCTCTCCCGTCCATAAGGAAGGTTTCTGCGTTGCCTCATCTCTTCCCTATGGAAATAACATCTGGTCGCGGTTTCAAGTTAATTAGCCGAGAGTTCGCCGGTTTCCTTTCCCGGGCGTCGCATCTGTTGGCCATTGAGCGTCAGGCGACGGGACAGCGTAGATCCGTCACCAGTCTCCCATGTCCACGAGGCGAATTAAATGGGAGCTTATTTAGGTCGGTGAGAATATGAATTTGGTGGCCATAAACCATCTTGATACATCTGCCATGTTCAAATAATACAGAGCAGACAGTGCAGGATAGGACATAGCTCTTCCCAGTCTATTTTGGTATGTTTTTGAGAACAGTTCCAGCCAACTAACAATAAGTACCTACTGAATGAATCAAGAACAGCTCTTTTCACATAGAAAAATTTTGACATGATGCTCAAGGTTTCATTCAGGTTTGTGTCCTTTTTTTACTAAGAATTTTATTCTCTGTTACACTAAAACTGGACTGACTGTAAAAAAAAAACAAAAAAAAAAAAAACGGGTAGTTGGGACAAACCACTTGGAAAATCAGCTCTATTTGCGTAATTGATTCTGATGACTACATGATTACATCAACCAATTACCGAGAACGATACAGTTAATTAGAGCAACTGAACCAACTGACCTCCAAATAGGTACCTAGTCAACTTAAAGAACCAACTTAGGAATGTTTCCACCTCCAGAACTAGGTATCCAACATGGCTCAGGTCCTTAATAATTAAGCTGGTGAAACTTTCAATCAGTATGTTCGAGAAAAAAACGTTCGGGATCAAATACGAAGACAATTTTAGCTCTACGTTGCTTTAGAATCCGTTAAAAAGAGTCTAGAAATTAGGCGGAGCTTTCTTAATGAAAACGGCAGACGCCGCCTGCTGACCGGTGTCGACCCCAGGAAGACGAAATAGCGAAAATTGACGGGCTAATAGCGAACTAACGTATTAGCTTGGTCTATGAATTGCGCCACTTTGCAACAAAACGACAGGAATGTCTGAAAATTATGGGGTTCGTCGTTAGTGCGAAATGAGGTCGTTGACTGAAGTTGTCGGTTTGATGATGCGCGATTTCTGAGGGGAAAAAATAATTGACAGAGAAACAACTAATTTGTCCGGTGGATCACTCAAAAGAGCCGCTCCAACTTATGGAAGGTTTCAAGTGTCCTTGAAGACATTTTTCCTGCGGTTCATACGCAAGGATCTTTTGTTTCAGCGTACCAGCGGTCTTGGGAATAAAGACCTTACGCTACATCAGTTTTCATACGTTAGCCTTTTCTGAACAATTCACTTAGTAGGTAGTAGTTCAAAAGGTTTCACAGCAGCAGCAACAAAAAACTTTTGAGCCTATATGGAGTCAACCCGTATTAGAAAGTAACTGTACCTATTAGTGAAATACTAAGATATTCAACAGTCACCTTACCTCAAGTATGATATCTTTTTGTGTGGCCTTCCTGCATGGAAGAAGAATTCTACACTTTTATTCCCTGAGTTACAAAATAATTGTTACTCTTTCTCGTGGTTAGAGTTTTGTAGTTTTCAGGAAAATAATACCTATTCGTTTTATTCACAAGGTGAGTAAGTAATCAAATTGAGCATAAAGAATAATATAGATGATGTACGAGGAATAAGAATAACAATAATTATTTACAATTTTAATAAAATAATGTTTCCCAGTAATTCATTAAACTCTTAAACGTTTCGAAGTCTTAGGTTGAGGCTATTCCTCACCCTCTTCAGCGTTTTCTTCTCGTTCCTCTCCCAGTCCTTCCCCATCAACTAACTCCTTGTCCTTGACATCTCCCACCTCAGTGACGTCCCCGTCTATTTCCTCCTCGATTACTATGAGATTACTATGGGGGCGTTGGAGCAGGATGCCCCCGAACAATTTCAATCAATTCAATTAACGATCATACTGATACGATGAGCTTGAAAAATATTCATCAGGTTTTCCACTCCTTCCAGGTTTGAGAAGATAAGAGATTTTTATTGTCGTTATTAGGAAGCCCAGAGAGCAGAACGAGATCATCAACACCCTCACTTACAATGAGAACAGCATCGGAACCGGTCACCTACAGAAGTGCTGTGTTCACAATAAGTCTATTGCCTCTATTAACATTTGCATTAGGTAATCGTTTTTCAAAATATGTTTTCAACATTTGAATTAGACGTCGCTAGTTGAAATCATTCCCCAAGAATTTCGCTTGGGAGACAGCAGAGAGTGTTCTCTCATTGGACAATATATCAGCTGATGTATTTATTTTGGAACGACGAGCTCTTTCTGAGGATTTTGTAGGTACTTCGCTGTTTCGGATCACTTGGGGAGCCATCAAAGACAATTATACGTTCAGATCCGTACTGCCTCTTGACGTAGGTGAGATAGATAAGGTAAAGATCCTTCGATCTTGGTCTGAATACCTCCCTGGAGAACACAAATAATTATACTTATATATCTACATTATTCTTTATGCTCAATTGAAGTACTATATGTACAGGTACCTATGGGTTAACTTCTACAACATAAGTAATGGTTATTAATCATAAAAAACAGAATAGGCACCATAAATGATAACATAGAAGTATAAATGAACAAAAACCGGCAGTTTAAGATTTATTGGACAATGTCATCGATTTTCAAAGACCTGTAGAAAAGAGTTAAAAAGATACAAAATTAAGTTTGACCCGTGCATTTTGTAGGAACTGTTGTCTACTTCAATATTGATATGAGTAATGTTCTGTAGGACTTGTAGATTTTGAGTTATAAGCAAAAAACTTTAAAAAGTGCCAAAATTTCGAGGTTTTTCGCCCACCAAAAGTTCGCCCCCGGGGCTTTCGAGGTCGCAAATTAATTTAGTTTCAGGCTCCCCTTACCATACCTAACAATCTTGAGAACAAACTTCTTTTATCCCCAATTAATGCAAGCTCGGCCCCTCTCAGACTACCCATATACTGCGGGCTATTTTACCTATAGGCGTAACAATTGTCATCGTTGAGGATGACCTGGAAGCTAGAATACTCCGAAGACAAATTTTCACGAAGACAGGACCGAAGTAATTTCGAAACTTCATGGAAAAATCGTTAGAGCCGTTTATTAATAGGATGTGAATCTTTGGAGTCATCCACTACATAGCGGTTGAAACCTGACACTTGCAACTTTCTGATTATGAGTGTACTTATTGCAGTTATCTTGAATTCCAGATCTTAGAAGTCCAGAAAATTCTGAGAACTATGCACTGGGCAACATCTCAATAGTAGGGTGTCGAGCGGATCGAAACAGTAATCACGGAGAGTTGCAAATAGTTTTGGAGAAAACAACCCGACTCTGAGGTTTGGGTGAATGGACGTCTGGAACGCTCAAAGGGCTTTGGAATAGAACTGTTTAGTAAACGGGAAGTTCCGAGGGGGAAGTTTGTCAGAGAAACGGGCTGAGGGAACGTCCGGAAGGAGGATTCTGGAGGAATTAAACTTGACTTTCAGGGACAAGCGTGGAATTCAGGGATTTCTAATCTGGACAGACACAAACCAATTCAACCGGATGTTCGAAGTGACTCAATCGTAGAGGTCGTCGAGGGACAAGAAGAAAGTTTTCAACAAGAAGGTGGTTCTCTTTGACTACATTTTTGGTGCGAAATCGCAGTTCAAATTCCTCCTGACCCGGCCTGATTTATTTCCATAGACATCTTGCTTGCTCAGTCTGAGTACCTACAACCTTATACTAATCATACAAAATCTTGTAATCTCTAGATTGACAGGTGAAGAAATACGAGCGAAATCATTTTTTACGAGACTACAACGCTCTACCCAAAACTGGCTGACCAAACGGTTAACCAGTCTTCAAGCTTGAAGCCCAGCTTGAAGAGTTGACTAGCAATGTAAATCGGACTCACCATCTCTAGACATTCCTAGCCTCAGACACTTCTGAAGCCTGCAGTACTGACACCGATTCCTGTTGACTCTGTCGACGAGACATGCTTTGCTCCTCGGGCATTGGTAGTTGACGACTGAGGATTGAGATCGCCTGAAGAACCCTTTGCATCCCTCGCAGGTGATGACGCCGTAGTGCACCCCCGATGACTTGTCCCCGCAGACTTTGCAAGGGATGATCTCTATTTGGGCTGTAAAGAAAAAATAAATAAAATTTAGAAAAGGCTGGATTGTAGAAAGAGAGATTTATATTACAAACAATGCATTTTTTTTTGCACAGCGTCTCTACAAGAATGATGCTATACATGAAGAAGCCTGTTTGTGATGGACTGTTCTACCCGAGTGATGGGCCCCCCCCCAAATACATACAAATTCAGATACTGAACAAAAATGGTAACATATAATAGGAATGAACAGCAACAAGAAATGAAATTTACTGAAGCAAGTTCTAAAGCACAACTCGATAGGAACGCTGAACAATACCTAATAGGTAGGTACTTATCATGATTAGAATGTGAACGTGATATGACCCGTGATCATGAATGTGAGTTTGATGAAGAATGAGAGGAAGGATTAGATGTGGACTAATGGAGTGAAGACGATGATAATCGTTATAGAAAATTATGATAGAACACTATTAAAGAGCGAGTCTGATGAGAACGCTAGCGCAAGCACAAGCAGAAATTCAAATCACATAATAGTTCCCAACGCGGGACGGAAGTTCGAAATGAGAACGCAACTTTGACTTAACGACCCGTTCGATCCTGCGTTCTTCCTAGAAATAGGAGAAAATGGATTTCTGGGTGGAAAAGCATAGAGATGGGATTCGCACGGAAACCGGCTCTATGCGCCCCCTGGCGGTGACTTCGCGTGACACCACGGCTTTTCCCGATCGAAGGTAGCTCGTTTTCACAAGTCCGCTCAGTACGCCAACAATAGGTTTTCTCGCATTTTCCTATATCCTCCTTCAGTACTGAACCCGTTTCCACCGGTGAAAAAAATACGTTTTATACGAACGAACACGACATCGGTAGTAAACGTGTTACGCGTGTTTCGCACGCCAATGTGATTTTGGATTGTTTCCTATCGGATTCACAACACCTTGGCACTTCCTCTCACGCCCAAGGCGTCAAAACAAACGCGGCTCTTGACGTAAACACGCGAATGTGCGTAACAAGCGATACATTTAAATTTCAGGTATCTTCCTACATTATTTGATGATTGGTCGATCGGATGTTCCAACCCAAGAAAACTTACCGGAACAGAACATGAATCGAGTAGAAGAATTTAATATTCTCATTTATTTGTTGAAGGAGGTTTAGCAACAGTTGTCGGCTATTTCACGCCAATTTTAAAGCCTGAAACACCCATGAGACGAAATAACAATTATATAAGGTTCGTTCCAACTGAAATCTACAATTCAAATAATATTCAGTTTATAAAATTATCTCAAAGTCGTTTCCCAAGGTCCAGTTGGTTAAACTATTCAAATATATTCGAATATTCGTGTAGTTGGAACAGACGTACAAAAATGCATTCTGAAGTTGAAGAAGCCGAATTAATACAAATACGTGCCCTCAAGAAAGTTCACAGTGTGATTGCTGGGTCAAGATGACCAATGGATCCTAAAATTCCCTCCCATGCACAAGTAAAAATATAATACGCCATGTAATTGTATCCATACTTTTCGGCGAAGATGGTGCCTAATATCCATAGACAACCTACGACCGGAAAATCATCAGCAGACACAATACCTGCCAAATGATGGTTTGAGTAGGTAGGTACCTATAAACGTTCTTCAGCAACATGTTTCACGCATCAGATAATCTCTCCATCAAGATAAATCTTCCCAAAACACGATCTATTATACTTATTCCTAGATTTTCGAGGTGCGGTAACTCGTTCAATGCCGAGGAAACTGAGGCTGTAGCGCCCATTGTGGCGATTCGCAGAACCTCAGGGCACTCCTTTTATCCCTTTGTCGTGGAAGAATTCAACAGTATATTGTAGGCTGATGTTCCTCTTTTTCACCCAAAGATGACATTTTGGTTTTGAAAGAAAAACGATCATGGCCATTACGCAAGAATTTCATATTGTGACCAGTCAAAAGGTTATTGTGCGTGACCTTAATCATACCATAGAAGCTGAACTTGTCCTTAATGTACTTACGAAAGAAATTATAGTTTGCTGAGTAGATGGACACTGTTTTTAGGGGTTTAAAACAGGTGGATTAAGAAACCCCCTTTATGTTGTTATAGTTGCTATACTCTTGAATAACAGGCGCCATAATTTTCAGTTTGATCAAATTCAACTAGATTTTATGTACTCCTATTATACGCCCATACTATATACTGTATATGGTGAAGTTGAATATTAGCAAGACCCTTTATATCAGAAGCAACGTGAACTAACTACGTTTTAGGTAGTGTAATACAAAGTTTACAATTGCCTGATGGCAAACGTTCGATACAAAGAACCATGTAAGTAACTTAGCCAAGTCATAAAAACTCCACGACTTCAATTTTGTTTCAATCCAAATCATCAAAGATCTCTTCTATCTCAGGCAAACTTATGAAGAATTCGAATGTAATTTAAAACTGCCACAAGAGTCGACCCTTGAAAAGAATGCCGCTGCACTGGGAAAACATTCATCCCTATATTTGAAACCAAAGAGAAATGCACACAGAAAAGTCCAGGAAAAAGCCAAGGAAAATGGGACCAATTAGACTCCAGGGGGACGAGCTTTCAAAAGGAGGATTCCTTCAAAGTAGATGGAAAAGCTGTAGAAATGATGAGACGGGTCTCTTTTCAAACAAAGGTCGCTATTTTCTTTCTGGTCTTTAAAGAAGGAAAGGCAACAAAAGGGTCAAACACCTACAATATCTTTAGAACTTTAATGGGGATTGTTTCTGAGTGGATCTCAAGAATCACAATAAGGTTTGGAGTATTGCAGGAAGTAATATATTTTTGAAAGGTACGTTCTAGGTGGATGTTAGGTGAATTGAATACATGTTCTTGGTTGATCTTATGGCGAACTAATTGCTCTTTTATGGCATTTTCATGAAACTGCCAAGTAATCTAAATTCCAAACTTTGCACGGGTATGTTTGTCTCAAGGCTTAGTAAATGGAGTAAATGATTAAATCACGATCGTTCCGACGGTTAGGGTTATTTCTTTTGAGCCACCGTGATTTTCAAGTATTAGACGAATTTGGGATCAAGTCCAAACTTATTTACTTTTCTTAGTGCTGAAATTTCATGTACAATGTTACCAAATTTGCAAGGTTATAGTCAATAGGTATTTATTCACAAAGCCCCATACAGTAAAAAAATATGAAATTTGAAAACTCATTCCCTTGTGAAAACTCAATTTATTAAGAACAGTAAGAAAAGAAAATCACCTGTTAGCTTCTCAAGAACCATACTAAATTAAAATATAAAACAAAGTTGACTATAAACGAGCAACAAGGTAATTAAAGGGCGCTACATAACACTTAGCTTGTGGATTGAGTAGTAGTACACATAGCTTATTAAGCAGGGAGTCAAAATGTTGAAGTAATTATACTTTGAAGGCTCCCATTTCAATCACTTTGTTTCCTTTTGAACTTGAGGTAATTATGAATCTTTTTCTTCTTCTTCGTACAACAGGGAAGTGAGGGTTCGTACAGGAAGTCGGAAACTCCAAAACTTTCAGGCACCAGAACTGGTTGGAGCTCTCAAACCCACGCGTTGTTCGTTAAACTGTTTGCTTTCGTGTTCTCTCCGATATTTGTTCATACCACTCCCTTCGTCCTCTCCAAATCCACTACCTTCCTCTTTGCTCCTAGTGAGGGACTAACGAACGAAAATCCTCTTTTCCTTAGATAGCCACAGGACTTAGGATCAGGCGAAGATGGACGATGTACGATGTTTCACAGTAAAAGACAACTCGAGTGGATCTAATGAGAGAGAAACTCTTCAAAGGATAGAATGACACCAAATAATTTCCTAGTGGAGACAATCAGTTCATGTTACCTAATCAAGAGTTATCGTCAAAAATTCTCTGCTCTTGAAATACGCCTAGATTACAAAGTCACTTTTGGGATGTTTCGCAAGATAATATTCAAGGGAGGCTCTGTCCTTGAATAACCGACATGTTGGAGCACAGAATGGTACCCTTCCCTGCCAACAGGTGCATGGCCATACATTTACTTCAAGTTTATACTCTTTATGTTCGTTATGTTCCATTTTTTAAGTAAATCACGATACTGTTGATGGAGTGCAGTAATGTTGCATGAAGGGGGTAAACGATTGGGATTATCGCACCCTAATGAGTGTCCCATCCCAACATCTGAGCGCCTGAAAATCCCAAGTATCATGGAATATGGGCCGGAGTGATTTTGTCGCGTTAAGAAGGCGAATCGTAATGTTCATTTTGCGAATCCAACGGCTCCAAAACGAATTTGAGAGGTTGAAATAATCATGACTCAAAAGTGGTTGGAGTGGTCATCGCGTGAAGAGGAGGTACCCATTCATAGTGTTGGGTGGATTTTCTGTTTTTTACACAAAATAAAGTTTTATTTGAATTATTTCTCCAGGAAAATTGGATGGTCCACTTGAAGAAACATTTCTCGAGTGCTACTGTGAGATGAGGAACGTTTTCGAAAGCAGATTCTGTTGATGTTCTCTGTCGACAGCACTGTGCTGGGAACTTTTTGTTATGGAATTTTTGAAGAATTATTTTGTAGGAAATTTTTGTTGTAGACTTTGTTCTTGAATGTTTGTTTAGGAAGTTTGCCTGTAGAATCGGTCCTTGAAGTTTGGCAGTTTTTAAGTGGGACACCTTGTATAGTTCAGAGTATAGTCTTGAGATTATAAACAAGAACTTAATTATTCGAATAGGTAACGTTTAGTTTAGATTAGCGGTAAAGCCCGTTAAATTCGTTAAAGCCTGGTGACGCTACCGGAAACCAGTCGTTATTACACCCAAAATAACGAATTTGTATCGGTACATACTAATGGGCAGGGAAATCGTCACTCCGATCGCCATCCGACTGTAATTACCAAGGCGCGTCCACACCAGTAACAAAACATGTTACAAACAGTTATATAACCAATGTTCAATTCAATTCAAAAAATGTTTTATAACACGATGTTGTGTAACTTTTTTTCTGTTATATAGCAGGTTACATGTTACCCACAGGTTGTCGGTAAAATCAAAGGAGTTATATAACTTCGTTGTATGACAAGTTGCAAGCTCGTCCACACACACCTTTTCTCTTGCAGGTATAGCACATGCATCGATAATATTGGTGTTCTGCTTTGCAATAGTTCGGGCAACATTGCTCAAGAGAAATTCAAAGTCAGAATTCGAGTGAAATTCTTGAAACTCCCATCATCTCAGATTCCCTCACTAAGGGGATCTCTACCGTCTTCCATCAGATCCTCCATCGGGTGAGTTCCGCTGTATCGATGTCGAGCTTCCAGCGAAGGTCGCACCCAGTACCTGCGCTCAATCGGTGTACGGCGAGGTGATCAAATTACACAGGCCACTGCGGCCAGCACAACCTCTTCCTCCGAAGCCATGATCACTACTGAATCTTCAAATGATTGAAAATGTTGCATTTTTTGTTACATAGGTGCAAAATAGTGCATATTTTGACCATATTTGCCCAAAAATGAGCTTTTTGATAGTCAAAATTATTTGGGAGTTTCACCATTCAATTCGGCGTTAAAAATAACATGGAAAACGGCCGCCAACCTGTAATCGGCCTGTGTACCTCTCCCGACTTTTGTCATTTTTCTAATAGTTTTTTCTATTCAAAACAGTTATTTTTTAGTCTCGAACACTTAGTAGTGCTTATTTTCAATTTAAGCTGTGAATTTGGAGTGAATTGTTTCCTAGTTTCCTTCTGAAGAGCACAACCGTTCTTGCAATGGACACGCCGTCATTTGCCAATCGTTACCGCTCCATTGGGAGAAAATCCCTCGAGGTAAAACAGCTTAATTTCTCTCAAGACGTTGATGAAGCAACAGACTTGGTTATTCATGAGATAAAAGCGCTAGGTGTTGATGGTTTTTCTGAGGATAAGCTTTTGTCATCACTTCGAAATAAAGTATCCAGTATCATAACCTCTGTAGTGGACAACGTGGTCACACACCTCGACTCACAGTTATCAAATCAGAATAACCGTCTCGACTCTCTGGATCAACGTTCTAGAATGACCAATATTTGCGTCCACGGTATACCCGAAAGTAAGGATGAGGATATAGAAAAAATATTCTCTGATTGGGCTTCATCACACTTGAGTATCGATATTCCTATCACTGCATTCAGCCGAGTAAGGAGAGTTGGTCAAGTAACACAGCCTAAGAACCCTGCTAACAAACTCAGTAAACCACGCACTCGACCTATAGTCGTATCTTTATTCAAGTACAAAACTCGTATGGATATACTCTCTGCTAAGTCTAAGCTCAAAGGAACGCCGTTCTTACTTACCGAAGACTTGACAAACACCAGAAGGCAGATTTTGAGTGAAGCGAAATCCTTATTCGGCCCTCGTAATGTTTGGACCACTGGTGGTATCATCAAATGGAGGGATCATACTTCTGGTAGGATAATCTCCGTGACAAGCTTTGAGGAATTTCGGCAGGCAACTTCGAATCTCGGCACTTCCATCCCTAAACCAACTGATGCATGACCATATCCGTCATTGGACTTCCTTGTAGCTCTACTTTCTCTGATTGGTATACTACTACTTGTATTCTCTTCCGTAGCACTAATTTTGCCCTGTTTATTTGACGTTCTTAATTTTTAGGCTTGATAATTTTATTCTCTACTGAGATTAGATGGCTCTTTCAGTGTTTACTTTTCAATGCAAGACATGAACAGAGTACCTAGGTAGTGGAGACAACTTCCCTACCGTTGTTGTTGTTGTTGTCGTTTGGAATTGAGGCCTGGCATATTTGGTGTCATGTAATGGTGTTTTTCATTCTCGATGGTTGGTCGTCAATCCTTGTTAGGTATGAGTGCCTCAGAACATTTTTCTTCAATGGATACTATCAAGTAGGTAATTTTTTTCCTCCTCTTCTCAATTTTGATCTCCTTGTAATTTAGGTAGGACTCATTTCCTACTTAATGTCTGATTTTCAGTCTATTAGTTTTTCATGTTTTTTTTTTCACATTGATTAATTTTGGTATTGAGTCGGGAGGTACTAACTCCTCACAATGTATTTTACTTTGTGCGATTTATTACGTTTATTTTTTATTTTTATGTACTTACTTGATTTATTGCTTGTGGTACCGGAATTTTTTAATCTCTTCTATTTTTCCTATTGCGTCACCTATATAGTTTCCATATTTTTATGGATGCTATATTTCCTTACTCTTCTTTCTTCTTGCCATTACTCATTTTACTTTAATTCCATCTCTATCTCGAACCATCTTTCTTCTTCTTTCCTATTGCTGGCCACTCAAAGTCCCTGCTCATTCGTAGGCTTACCCTCGGTGGGGTGCTCAAGGATGATTAGTAATGCTCGACAATGACGTTCCTTCCCCCCGCCACGATCTGTTTGATATTTCTCTTTCGTCCACAGACACATCTCATGCTGAGACTGATGGTAATCCTGTGAATTATGAAATCAGAGATTATGTTAACAGCCATTCGAGACATGTGTTCTCTGCTGCTCATTTTAACCCAGGTAGCTTAGTTGGAAACATTGACGAAGTTAGGCTGGCTGTATCTGACTGCCGGCTTAGTACAATTGCAATATCTGAGACATGGCTCAAGAAGAGTATTCCCAACAAACAAGTTGCTATTTCGGGTTACAATTTAGTCCGCAAAGATCGTCCTGGTTGTTCAAGGAAGTCTCGTGGCGGAGGAGTAGCTTTGTATGTTGCCGAAGGATTGGAATACTCATTGGTTCTAGATTCAGGTAACTCTGAAATTGAATTTGTTTTTGTTGAAATCCGATTCGGTCGTGAAAAAATACTTGTTGCTGCAGTCTACCGTCCCCCAGAACCTAAAATAAGTATTCTTGATTTTGAAGCACCCTTGAGCTCCTTGGTTTATGCGTACGATCACGTAATCATCATGGGTGATCTAAATGCGAACCCCAGTTATGACTCTCCGAATTTCACTCGGCTACACTCAATGCTCAGTCCCCTAATGCTTACAGTTTTGCCTACGCCTCCTACTCATTTCACCTCTCACTCCTCAAGTACCATTGATGTTGCAATCGTTAAAAATCCATCAAAGATTGCAGGCATTAGAGTTTTCGATGTACCAGGTATATCCTCCCACAACTGCATTGTTGTGGGCTATAAGGTTCCTAACTATAAATTCAAACCGACTCTCAAAGAACTCCGTAATTTCAAATCCATCAATAAAGAGACCTTATTGTCACATGCCTCAGAACTATCATGGAGTTATATTTTTCAATGCTCAGATGTAGATGCAATGGTGACCCATCTCATTTTGCTCATTCATTATCTTATGGATATTTTTGCACCTGTAAGATTGGTCAGAGTTAAGCGTACTGAGACGCCTTGGTTTACGTCTGAAATAAAATCGGCCATCAAGTATAGGAATCTACTTTATAAAAAATGGAAAAAATCGAAATGTTCTGATGATGAAGCCCATTTTAAATCTCAACGGAACATAACCAAATCACTTATACGTAAATCAAAAAAACAATATCTTTTCTCACTATTGGATCCAAAACTGCACCCCAGAATCTTGTGGCATAACATTAGCAGAGCTGGTCTGCATTCAAAAAAGATTGTCCCCCCTCCTAGCTTCAGTTCCAACTTACTCAACCAGCATTTTGTGTCGGGTTCATCTGCTTCCCCAGTCCCTCTTGTACTGCCTGATTCTTCCCCTAACTTTGAGGGTTTTTCTTTCAGGTGCATTGATGATGACGATGTCCTACGGGCTTTCGCTTCACAGAAATCCCAAGCAGTGGGTAGTGACAATATTCCTTTGCATTTTATCGTAACATTGTTACCAGTAATCCTCCCTTGTCTTACGCATATTTTCAATTTCTGTATTTTATCATCCAAATTCCCCAGTGCCTGGAAACATGCTTTAGTTGTACCTTTAGGCAAGATACAGTCCCCTAAAACGCTAAATGATTTTAGACCTATTTCCAAATTGCCTATCCTTTCGAAAGTTCTAGAATTTTTACTTAATGATCAACTCGTAGGCTATATTAATGAAAACAAACTTTTGAACTCCTGTCAATCTGGTTTTAGAAGATACCATAGTTGTAGTACTGCCTTACTTAGAGTCACAGAAGACATTAGGGAAGCTTTTAACGAGGGAAAAGTTACAATTATGGTTCTTCTCGATTTCTCAAATGCGTTTGGCACCTTATGTTTCAATAAACTTCTTTCAAAATTGTCCACCCATTTCTCATTTTCATCATCAGCAGTTAAATTCATTGCTTCCTACCTCAGTGGTC